>JAABOM020104536.1:0-25583 GCA_011800125.2 Solanum clarkiae
AGGCTGTTTCCTGGGAACCCTCATCTCAAAACCCGTAAGCAGAAATAACTAGATATGACAGAAAGGAAGGGAAGGGGCCAGAAAGAGCAACTAACAAGATAAAACTAAACAGAGAATGTGAACACGCCATATTGTTAGTATGTTATTCATTAATGATTATCCATTTTGCCTATGATGCCTATCTCTTTTTGCATTGCATCCTATATACTTAGTATATTCAAATGTACTAACGCACATTTTACGCCTATGGTGAATTAGCTTATGGTGACTATCACCATGTAGAAACTGGAGCTCCTATTGACTATCCTCGTGGCTAGATAGATTGTTCAAGTTAGCTTATGGTGAGTCCTCAAGTTCGGGGACAATATCTATCTTCTCTCAAGCTTATGTTTAGACTATGTTTGGTATGTTTGGATTACCTATTCTCATTATTATGAGGGTGACCCCAGTTACTTGTTTTGACCCCTGCTAAGTATCCAAGGTTTAGAGGTGTTGTTGGACATGTTATGTAACTATGCTATGAGCTTTAAATCTCTTATTTCTTGATGTTATGATATGAAAGTTTACCCATAGCCCCAATTCCCTTATTTATGCTTATCTCTTAGTTTCATTTTTAATTGCTTCTGCGACCAAGGATATGGTATGATATGCTATGAGGCTTATTTGGAGTTCCATCTGGTTCCCCATTCGCCGGTCATGTCTAGGCTGTAGGCTTGGGTCGTGACAAATATAGTATCAGAACACTAGGTTGTTAGATCCTTGATGTTCAACACACCGCATCGATTAGAGTCTTATTCAAGGTTGTGAAGCATGCCACGACTATGAATGGCAGGCTATGAAGCATTGTACGAAATATTTCACTTCTTCATGATCTATGTCGTGCGATAGAATTAGGTCTCCTGGGGCTTATTTCTAATCTCTAACCATTACATTACAGGATATGCCTCCAACTACTCAGGACGGTGATATGATGAATGAGGAGGTTCGCAATGCTCTATGGGAAGTGGTCATAGCAGCGGCAAACTTAGCAACTCACCTCGTCCAACAAGTGAATGCTCCCGAGACTTCAAATGATAAGAGTAGAGGTGGTGAGTTCAAGAGGGCCCGTGTTGAAGGAATGTTCCAAAGTCCCAAAGGTAGAGGTGGGGTAGTGCCTCATATTAGGTGCCTGAAGTGTGGTGGGTGCCACGATGGCCTATGCTTAAGAGGTATCGACGCTTGTAATGGTTGTGGAGAGATAGGTCATAACAAAAAGGATTACTCTTGTAAACACAATAAGAGGGAAGAGGGTATTGGTGGAGATGGCTAATCCCAAGTGTTGAGGGTGTGGAAAGTACCATGTTGGCCGATGCTTGAGGAATACTAATGCTTGTTATGGGTGTAATAAAGTGGGTAACAAGCTAATGAATTGTCCATATGTTCAAAGTGTAAAGGTGGTCGACCTCTGGATCAAGGTGGTCATGTTGATTAAGTGGGTCAAGAAGGGGATAAGGTGCCTGATGTTGCTACCGGTATGTTGAAATTTCCTTTGGCTTTGATATATTTGCATTGAGGGGCTCTGTGTGCCACTATTTCTTTCATTATTCTTTGGTTGCTAGTGGGTTTCATGTGTGTCCCGAACTCGCTTTGGTGTCTATCTCATTTATGAGGCTATTGTTGTTTGGAAGTTCACAGGTGTTATTCCATGTTCATGTTGCATTAGGTCTTGCCTTGTGACTTGTGGAGGTGTTGTGGTGGACCTTGATGTTATGCTTGCGGTGGATTAGTTGCATTGGTGTTGTGTCCCCTTAGAATGCAGGGCTCGTAGAGTCATATTTCGATTCCCTATTAAATCCGCCTTTGAGTGAGGGGCTTGTGAAGTGGTTACAAGAGGTAAGTCCATTTCTTATCTTAACATATAATTGGTCCTTAAAGGTTGCCCCCATGTTCTTATTGAATAGGGTCTAGTCTTGTGATTTTGGTTGAACTTAGTTTGTTGGATTAGAGGTCTTGAGGTGGTCCAACTACTTGCATATTGTGTCTCCTTTAATTGTAGAACTTGTAAGGTTGTCGTATGATGGTTAAAATAGTCGATCTACTTGGTCAACTACAATGGGTTAGTCACTTCTCTAAGCTTGATCTTGGTTCGAGTTTTGTTCCCAACTGTATCCCTAAGTATCTTCTCAAATTAGGAGTGAGCCTTTTGAGTATGTTGGAGTTGTTTGGTTGGCTTATGCACCGATTAAGTTTATGAGTTTCATGAATAGGGTCTTTAGTCCCTACCTTGTTGTGCTTGTGGTTGTCTCTAGTGATGAAGTATGGATTTATTTAGAGATTGTGAGCCATTTGGGGGTGGTGCTGCAAATCATGGGGTAAGAGGTGTTGTATGCTATGTACGTGAAGTGTGAAATATGGTTAAAGGAGGTTACCTCCATGGGTCATGGGGTGTCGAAGGATGGTATTAAGATGGATCCTAAGAAGATGGATGTGATTAGAAATTTGGCTTAGATCTTTGACTTCCTCGGATATTAGGAGCTTCTTGGGCTTAGCGTGTTACTATCGGATGTTTATGATAGAGTCCTCTTCTATTGCTTCTCCCATGACTAAGTTGACCCAAAGGAAGGCTATGTTTGTGTGACCGTTGAGTGTGAAAAGAGTTTCCAAATCTTGAGGGATAAGTTTGTGTTCGCTCCTATCTTGTCTTTAACGGAACGGGGTGGAAGGATTTGTTGTGTTGTGATGACGCACAGATTGGTTTGGGTTGTGTGTTGATGCAAGGGATTAGGTGGAAGTCTATGCTTTTAGATAATTTGAGATGCATGAGAAGGATTATCTTATCTAGACCTTGAGTTGGCCGCTAGGGCTTTTGCTTTGAAAATTTGACGTCATTGGTTGTATGGGGTGCATGTCGGTTTGATTACCGTTCACTAGGGTTTCTAACGTACATTGGACCTTCAACTACTCAAGAAACCATAACCGGACATTTTATCAAACACTTAGAGGGTGTGTAGTGCTAGAGTAATACCATGCAATTCAAGAGTGCTATCATGCTAGAAAGTTCAATGCAAAACCATCAATAGATACTTGGTAACATTCTCAAGAAATATACATCAAAACCCTTCATCAAGATCTTAGTTTCATAGCTCAAAACATAGCAAAACAATCACAATTTCATAAACCCTAACATAGTGTCCACTGATTTTCATAATAAATAAGACTCATGCGTAAATCATCTTAAAATCATGCAAATTTAAGTAAAAGGAAGCTTGGGTATCATGGGTGGAAGGAACCCATGAAAAAAACCCACATACTTTAGCTTCGGAGATGAACTTGATGAAGATTTGAGATAGAGACTTGAAGCTTGGTGGACTTCCTTAAGATCCTGAGAGGGTTTTGGCACTTGAATCTTGAGAGAAATATAAGCCTAAGTGTTTAAGTGAGTATTGGGGAATGTCTTGTATGATATGAAGGTAAAATATGGCTAAGTATAGTATTTTCTCATGTGGGAAGGCTCAGCCCCAAGACTTAAAAGTCTTGGACCGAAACTAATAACGGGCACCAAAATAATACCCTGGCGCGTCGCACCAGTTATGCAAAGTAGCTACTGGAAATTGACACTTTGAAATTTGGGATTTTGCTACAGTTGCTCTAAAATCAAGGTTAGACCCTTTTCTCCCTAAATTTGACCCCTAAACAAGAATATGAAGTCGAATTTTTGAAGTAACGCATGGTTTTGAGATATATGAAAACTACGATTCCGAACACATCCGAGACACATTTTTGGGCACTTTTTTGGGTCATTACAATATCCACTTAGGGCTTTACTTTGAGGTGAGCCCGGGACATGACTTGGCCTCCGTCCTATTTCACGAACTAGAGGCATAATTGGACATCTTGTAAACTCAATGTACGAGGTTATTATGAGTGATTCTTATTTCTTATGGAGACTATGTGTATGTCTATCTCTTGACGTTGATGCTATGATGTGATTTTGATGAGATGTGGAAATGTCAAAAATCCCCATAACGTGAGTTATACTTGCCCGCTCCATACTCTCTATGTGCTATGGTGAATTTATGCAAATCCCTTTCCCTACGACATCCCTATATCTTCAGTCCAAAGCCCCATTTCCCTTAAAATTATGTGTCTGTTGTTTTATTATGCGCTTTCAAACTGATAATGTGTATACAGATGTTTTTTAGGATTGTTTAGGGACTCTCAGGTTTCTATTTGCCGTATCATTCCTAGACCTTAGGATCGGGTCATAACAAGCTTGGCATCAGAGTAACAAGGTTTTAATTGTCCTTAGAGTCTAACATGTCATGTCAGTAAAGTAGTATCCGAGGGTATGAAGTGCACCACACTCGCGAGTGGGAGGATATGATGACATTTTAGGAAATGTCTCATTTCTTCATTTCTTATGTCGTGCAATGTAACGTGTCTTGAGGTTTCCTTACTCTGATGATGTCATCGATACTCTTACAGAAGTTACCTCCAACAAGAGCCTCTCTTCCAAGAGAGGCCCCAGTTAATAAGGACCCAATTCCTCAAGAGCCTATGGAGGCGCCAATTACTCATGAGATCTAGACTATCGTCACCATGCTAGCTTAAGTGGTGACAAACTAGGCTAGGCAGGCTAATCCTCCTCCTTATGCCCCTACTCTGGCTGCCAGGGTGATAGACTTCACCCAAATGAATCTTCTAGAGTTTTATAGTTTGACAGTTGATGAAGATACTCAAGAATTTATTGATGAAATCTCTAAAGTTTTGACTGTTATGGGAGTATCTATTGAGGAAAAAGCTAAGTTGGCTATTTACCGATTAAAGGATGTGGCTCAAGTGTGGTACACTTAGTGGTTGGTTAAGAGGGCAGGTGGTGATGGGGTGGGTTGGGAGGACTTCAAGTTTGCTTTTCTAGACCATTTCTTCCCCTCCCTCTTGAGCTTATGGAGGATAGAATGATAGATTTTGTCAACCTCAAGTAAGGTGGAATGAGCAAGAGGGAATATTCCGTCAAATTTACAAAGCTCTCAAAGTATGCTCCTATGGTAGTGGTTGACCACCATGCAAGGATGCACATGTTTATTTTTGGGTTATCTAATTTGGTTTTGAAAGAGTATAGTACGATTATGCTTATCATGAGATGGACATTTCTTGGCTTATGATATATGCTAAGCAAATTGAAGGGGAAAACTCAAGGAAAGAAGAATGAATGATCCTAAAAGAGCTTGTACTGATGGTGGATTCACAAACTCTAGAGTTGGTGCTGATAATAGTAGCTTCCAACAAGGTAAAGGCTTGAATGCATGGGTTGAAAGGATAGAGCGCCTCCTCCTAAACACTGGTTGGAGGTAGGTAAACACATCCTCAGTGTGACAAGTTTGGAAGGAATCATTGGGGTGTGTGTTAGAAGACTACGGGTTCTTGCTTCAGGTGTGGTGATATGGTCCACAAAGTCGTTGATTGTCCTAAGAACCTAAGGAAAGTTCAAATGGTTCCAGGTGATCAAGGCCAACGAAAGGGCCAACAAGGTGGTGCATCCAGGAACAACAGGTTATATGGATTGCATGCTCGAGAGGAGGTAGAGGAGACTCCAGATGTGGTGACTGGTATGTAAAAAGTCTTTGATTTGATGCTTATATTTTACTTGATCTATGTGCAAATGTATCCTGAAATCTTGAGGGAGCCCTTTTCTGTCTATACTCCAGTGGGTGAGTCTATTGTTGCCCGAAGGGTCAATCAAGTTGTATTGTTCCGGTCTTGCATAACGTCCTTCCTTGTGATCTTGTTGAACTAGAGATGTTTGATTTTGATATCATTCTTCAGATGGTTTGGTTGCATGCTTCTTATGCCTAAATTGATTGTAGAACTCAGAAGGTTAAGTGTCAACTCCCAAATGAGTTAATTCTTCAGTAGGAGAATAGAGACTCTGCTATTAAACATCGATTTATCACTTATATTAAAGTCCAGGAAATGATCTCTAAGGGGTGTATCTACCATATTGTTAGTGTTCAAAATGTAGAGTAAGAATCTCCTATTCTTGAGTCGATTTTTATGGTTAATGAGTTTCATGATGTCTTCCTAGAAGATTTGCTCGAAATTCCTCTCGAAAGGGAATTGGACTTTGGTATAGATTTTCTTCCTGATACTCGACTTATCTCCATACCTCCTTATCATATGGCACTGGCTGATTTAAAAAGTTGAACGATCAACTGAAGGACTTGTTGTATTAGACAAGTATATCACCTTGGTGGTGCTCTTGAGTTATTCATAGGAAAGAAGGACAGATCGCTTCAGATGTGCATTGACTATCGACAATTAAATAATATGACCATCAAGAATGAATATCCATTTCCTGGGATCAATGACCTGTTTGATTAACTTCAAGGAGTGACTAATTTCTCAATGATTGACCTTCGTTCGGGTTATCAATAGTTGAGGGTTAGGGAGAGTGACATTCCTAAGACAACTTTTCGGAGTAGGTGTTATGACCCAAGCTTAGGGCCTAGGGCCTCGACATGACACTACAAATGGGGAATCCAAAGGGACCCCAATGAAGCCTCTTAACATAATATTATACATCCTTGTTGTAGAATCAATTAAACAACAATAAATGAATAAGAGTATGGGCAAAGGGACTAGGGGAAGAATATCCTATCATAAAACATCAAATGTGTCAAAGAGAGTCAAGCTTATGGCATCATTAGATAACTTGTTCAACAACACCTCTATACTTAGAATTGAGCGGGGGCCAACACAACTTTCTGGGCTCAACTTCGTAGTCAAAAGCATACAAATAGATGATGAAAGTCTTTATATAACATAAGAACAAGAGATATTGTCTCCGGTGTGGAGGACTTAGAAAACTTGCTTTGTGAAGGTAGTACTAGCCACGGGGAGGATAAGGATGATCATGAGAAGCTCTGGTTCCTACATGACAATATCATATAGGCATAGAGTATGCGTTAGTACGTTTTAATGTACTAAGTGTGTAGAATGCAATGCAACAAGAGATAGGAAACATAGGCAAAATACAATATAATAAGCAATGCATAACATGATAACAGTATGAAATGTATGCATGATACTTGAAGTAAAAAATGCTTATATAAAACACAGTGCGTGTAGTAAGAGACCATTATCATAGATCAAGCAACTTAGTACTTGGAATCGAAGGCATGCCACCCGCTTGGAAGGTGGATAAGGTATTTACCCCTCATCTATGGTAGTACGGGATTGTCACCACCTGACAAAGGTGGATGAGGTATGTACCCCTCATCTATGATAGTATGGGATTACCACCACCCGACAAGGTGGATGAGGTATATACCCTTCATCTATGGTAGTACGGGATTTCCACCACCTGACAATGTAAATGAGGTATATACCTCTCGTCTATGGTAGTACGGGATTGCCACCACCCCATTACTCTTCAGACCTTCTTCCTCCATCACCACCTTGCTATTAATACCCTTTTCACAAACTTCATCCTCAACCACTGGCATAGGGGGATTGACAGTACTTTTACCATCCTAGTAGTGACTGTTATGCAATGCCCTTCATTCTTAGGATTTTGAACTGTGTTGCTTGGTAAGGTGACCTTTTGGCGTTGCTTCAATTGTGAAGAAACTTTCCTAAATTATTGTTCCAATTGCTTAATTGCTAGCGAGTGAGACTCTATCTTTTGGTTTGTGCTTGAAATGTCTGATTTCATTCTTTTCAAAGTCTTATCTTAGTGGTCGGCACTCCTTAGCAATTTGTCAAACATCTCTTCAATCCTAGAATTACTTGACCCGACATCACAATTGTGGGGTGGCACATAATGACCATTTCTATAGCCATCTCTTCTACCCCATTCGGCATCCGACACTCTCTCCTTTTCATACTAACAACCACGGTTTCTCTATTTGTACCTTTACGGTTGTAGTTCCAACCTTTATTCTTGAAACCTTACCTCCAATAGTCTGAATTGGACCCTTGGGGGTTGTTCCAGAAACCCGCCGCTCAATTACTCACTAACCAAGCATCGTGGTCAAAGAATAGTTCTTTATAAATGAGAGCCTTAGGAGGTTGGTAGGTTACCACTTTAACACTCACTTGGTTTTGCTATAAGACCAAGTCCATACTCGTGCGAAGTTGAGCAAGTTGCTCCATGATCTCCTCGTTGACCTTTGCTTGCTCATTGTTGGTGGTTACTGCACAAGAATTCTTCACTGCACCTCTGCTCTATTTGTTTTAACCACTTATTCCATCCTTGCGGCTATCAGTACAAAAGGTTGTTCAAGAAACCTGCCTCCCATGATTGTGTCGTGAAACGATCCAAAAAAGTGCCCAAAAATGTGCCTCAGAATTTTTGAAATTTTAATTTCTATATATCTCAAAATTCGTTTGTTATTTCAAAATCTGACTTCATATTCTTGTTCAGGGGGTAAAAATTAGGGGGCTAAGGGTCTAACCCCGATTTTAGAGCAATCGTATCAAAATCTAAAAAATCGCAAAATGCGAATTCCAGAATGTTGTGCGCGATGCTGGTGCGATTCACTAGTGTTCTTTTTCTGTGTATTTTTTTTACTTCAAAAGTCTTTGGCCTAAGTGTTCCCAAACGTGTTTTTACCTTTTGGGCCTAAGTGTTCCCAAACGTGTTTTTACCTTCTACACATATGATAACCTGTATTAGCATGAGTTATTTAAGCGTTTTTTACTTAAGCATTGATCATATATGCCATATTGTTATATCATGGCTATTAAGCCACCGTGAGAAAATAAAATGCATGGTGTTTGGGGATTTTAGAAGAACTTCTAAGTACCTTAGGCTTGAGCGGAGTGGAAGATATACGGGTAACACTTAATCATATCTACTTCTGCTTCCCATGTAGCACCCTCAACTCGTTGATTTCTCCAAAGCACTTTGATGGAGGTGACTTTCTTGTTCCTTAGCTTTTCCACTTGCTGGTCTAAGATTTCAACTGTACCTCTTCATAACTTATATCCTCCTCAATGTTCATATCATTCAAGGGAACTATGGAACATAGGTCACCCATGAATTTCCTCAACATTGACACATGGAAGAGTGGATGAATTAAATGCAATTTGTTGGGTATGTCCAACTCGTACACTACTGTCACACCCAAAGCCCCGTTAGGGCGGACTGGCACACGTTGTCGATAAGTCCCGGGAGAACCAACCTGTATCTATGCGTTTTCTATACATATTATAAGGGATTCTTACATTTGACATGCCATTAAGAAAATAAACAGTGATAACAAGCCCAAAAGGAAATGCATATGGCTAGGCCGTTGGGTCCACGGTGGTTAAAGTATGAGACAAAACCACACTTTAATTTACATAGTCTACAAAGCCTATAGATAAGGAAAAGTATCTGACAAGGGTAGAGACAAGCCCCGCCTTGACTAACTATACAATACAAACATATAAGCTCTAGACACAAACAAAGCCCCGAAGCAACCTGGAGCTTGGTATCAGCAACTACATTTCCTGTACTCTTACAAGGGAGATCTACTAGCTCCTGTACCTGCAGCATGAAATGCAGGTCCCCCGTAAGGGATGACAGTACGAGATAATGTACTGAATATATAAGGCAGGATATACTATATATGAAGTAACAACTCAAATGAAACTATGCACAGGTGTGGGATAAGAGATCACCTTTGGTTATACTTTGGGATCATGTGCTCAATGTTCTTTATATTACTTTACCTTTACTGTATAATCTATGCATAGCATGTAATACAAATGACCAGCTGATCAGTGGTAAAACTGTATCGGGATTGTCCCTGGCTAGGTTCTTCCTTAACCCCTTGGGCTACCACCCGTGATAGGATCGTCCTTGGCTAGGTGATTCTTCCACCCCTCGGGCTACCACCCATCAATAAACAATATACTTTAGTTTTCAATTACCTTTTAGATGATTCTTTTGGTGGTCACAATATTGTAGCTGTAGGACTGTAGATGTAACATGTGACATGTAGATAATCATACAAGACAATATGACAATGAAAAGAGTACGTCACATAAATAATGAAATGCGTATGATATGAAATAACTCGTGGACTTTATTTGGCAAAAAGAACTCATATAACTTGGTATCCATGTATGTATGCAGATTTGAAGGTGACTATGTATGGAAGCATATGAACATGTGCATGAGTGTAGACACAGTTAATAGTTGTGTCGAAGTTGGTAAGCGCCTTTATTTGCCAAGGAAGGATCTATGTTCATGCCAAACAATACGAAATCAAGTAGCCTTACATACCTCGTTGTAGGACCTCGTTACTACCTCAAGTTAACTTTTCCTTCCTCCAAATATTTATCTACAACATAATAGGTGATAAAACTAGCATTAGTAGCCAATAGGTACACCATGGCAACCCAATCACATAAAAAAATAGCACACGAGTAGCAAGCGGCTATTTATAAACGCGAGCGTATTCTTTCAACCTTTTCGCCCCTAATCATATTTTCTAACACACATTCACATGTACATATCATGTGCAGCCTTTTTTAGTGCCACAATAGTCTTAAAATAGCCCACAGAGCACAACACATAACAATTCTACACAACCTACAAATGGACAGCGTAACTTTACGTCCCTTTGCCCCATTTTGACGTCGATAATTCCAAACCCGCTACAACTTTAACCAAACTGTTCTCAACACATCTATACATAAAAACATCCTTGAACTAGTCTCAGAACAGTAACAAATCAGTCATTAAGGATGTGAGGCAATAGCCTTCCATCCATCAGCCCATAAGTTCCAATCAACATTACACTTAAGATAGCACAATAAAACTTATTTGTTAAATGAAACCAAAATCAGGGCAGCAACCTTAGGGTAATATCTATAACTCAAACCATGTTAAGAACATCAACTTATCTTCATAATACAACCCACGAACCATAGAGAAGTCACTAAAATAAAAGGCAAGTGTGCAGCAACTTTCCAAACACATGTTGTCCAGATTTTTAGCACAAGCATAACTAGCATATACTTCTTGTCTTTCATGAATAAACTATACTAAACACATAACTATAAAACTTAACTTTTCCTTAAAGATTTAGGTCTCCTTCAAGAACTCTAGAGGGTTACGTAGACTTCCTTGTGAAGTGAAATAAAGAGAGAAAGAAAAGTCTTTAGGAAGCTGAAAATTTTCTCCAAGGTGAAATGACATAAGGGGCTATTTTGAGTCCTTTATAAAGGGTCTCTTGGCCTACTTACTCTTGGCCTTTTGACACATTTTACCACATATTAACAAGCTGGTTATACAGCTGCTTGGCCCTTACACTTGGGCCTAAATTGGTCTCAAAGTTGATGGGCCTTAGCTGCCTATTTTCCAAATTCCTCTTCACTTAGTTTGGGCCCAATTAGCCAAGTGGGTTGTGGTATACATGGGCCCTTTTATTATCATTCTTGGGCTGAAAATGTAGTCAATTTATGATGCTAAAACATGGGGTAAAGTTACATCCTTAACACCAACTTTATTCATAATGAGACGGACAAATTCGACGTCGAGCCTCCTCTCCGTTGAGCTAGCGAATTTAAGCTAAGAAAGTATGTGACTCACTTGCTAGCTTCCTAATTCCTACAAGCACCTCAATTCTCTTACTTCACTTAAGGTCGTGATCTCCTCAATTTGACTTAACACTTATTTAGACTCAACCCTCTTCAGCGTTAGACATACATATCTCCCTTTAAATGGAAATTCAAGCACTTTTAAAAATGGGCGCTAATTTGACCAAACCATATCATGTTTCATTTGTATAGTACTAGTATTGTAAGATGTGGGGTGTTACTACTACTTTCCCCACTCTCTTCAATGCTGCGTATGGTCTCACATATCTATTACTCAACTTCCTTTTCTTTTCGATCAGGAGAACACCTTACATTGGAGATACCTTCAATAGACCCAACCACCAACTTAGAACTCAAGCTCTATTCTCCTGATAACCAAGAAAGGCTTCTATCAACTATGGGAAATTTGCAATTTCTCTCTTATTGCTTTTAATTTTCTCCATAGAATTCATCATCAAGTCTGGTCCTATAAATGTTACCTCACCAACTTTGAACCACCTAATAGGTGAGCTATATCGTCAGTTGTACAAGGCTTCTAATAGTGCTATCCCAACACTCGCATGGAAGCTATTATTGTAGGCAAACTCGATAAGTGAAAAATGTTCATCCCAATTTCCTTTGAACTCCAACATGCAAGATCTCAACATATCTTCCAAGGTCTGAAAGTTCCTTTCGACTTGCCTATAAGTCTGAGGATGAAACGTTGTACGCAACCTCCAAAAGTAAGAAATGAATTGAACTCCATGGTCTAATATGGTGGACAGTGGAATCCTGTCCAACTTGGCCAACTATTTGATATACAAGTGGCATAGTCCTAGTAACTGAATGTGGTCTTCACTGGTAAGAAATGGCTGACTTAGTCACATGATAAGCTAGCACACAAATGGAGTCAAAGCACTTCCTTGTTCTTGGTAACCCGACTACAAAATCCCTATTGATCTCATCTCACTTCCAAGTAGGAATATCAATATCTTACGCTAAGCCACCCGACCTTTTGTGTTCGACCTTTACCTATTGGTAATTAGTGCATTCAAACACAAATTGGGTTATGTCCTTTTTCATCCCATTCCACTAATAAACTTCTTTGAAATCTCTATACATCTTGGTAGTACCAGGATGAATGGAGTAGGAGGAGTGATGTGCTGTCAAAATACATCACATTTGAGGCCTAAAACATGGGTTTTTGTGAGTTTTTAATGTGACATTTTATGGTTTTTATGTGTTTTTGTGTTGTTCTTGCAAAAAAGTTAGGTTGGAAAGATTTTGGAGAAAAATTGTAGATTTTTGCTTAAGCACAAAACATACGAGTTCAACTACAAGCCATAGTCGAAGCTACAAGTCGTAGGGTGCTATCGTAGGAAGAAACAGAGATGAAAAAAATCAGAAATTTGCTATGTGGAGGTCGGCCCTACAAGGCCATCCTGTGAATCATAAGTCTTGTTACAACTCATATAGGTGTACTCGTAGCAGGAATCAGAGAGCTCAAACTTTGGATCAATAACTGAAGGCCTAGACTATAAAAGAAATATACGAGTCGTTGCCCAAGCTATGACTTATACCAGTGGGTCGTACCAGTTAAGTCCAAGATGCCAAGAACTTGATACGAGGTCCCAACAACGACTCGTAGGTCACCCTACAAGTTGTACCAGCTGCCAGCTATCTCTTTTGTGTAATTTTTAGGGTTATTTTGTAAACACTATAAATATTTTAAGTTAGGGTTTTGCTTGGTCGGATTCAAAATTGAGAAGAGAATATCATCTTTGAATATACTCTCAAGGAAAAATTTAGGTTTTTAGCTTAGTTTATCATTTTCTCTTGGAAAACCTTATTTTGGGGATGACAAATCTTGCTTTGTGCTTATTATCAATCTATCAAGCTTGTGGTTTGCAACTTGTGGTGTCTTCAATCTTCATTGCTTTGGGTAAAATTCTCAATCATGTCTTTTATTTTCATTTTTGTTGGTTTTGCCTTAGCCGTGAGTAGCTAAGCACCCACTACTTGGTGTTATGGGAACCATGGCCATTTGATGTTAGATGACCTAGGTTAGTGCATTCGTATGATTGGGTTTTTCATGGATTGTCTATTCCTCTGCATTATGATTGTTGTTTGGTGGTGGCCAATACCAAACCCCGTGTACCATCACCCCGGACAAGGTAGTGATAAATAGGAAAAGAGAAATAGATGACAAGATTTGATTGATGTGTTCTCTCCTATTCAACCAAACTTGACCAAGGAAAGGTTGACTAGGACAATACGTATCGATTAGTTGGCATGCCAAGGTAGCCAATGAAGCGTCATGGTGAAATTTGACCTTCACCTTCACAAGAGGGCTGGAAGAACCAATGTTACCGTCCTGCATGCGAATCTCCAATTGTAGTTATGTTACCTAGGGCAATCGAGTCAATGAACCATAGGGAACAAAATTCCTAAGAAGTCCATAAAATTTAGCGTTTTTTCGTATCGTAGTATAATGTTTATTTTATTTTGTTCTGGAATAACAAAAAACCCTAATTTAGAGATTTTAGATCTCGATACTCAAAATGATTGATCGTGAATTCTTGTAGTCAAAACCTGTATTCCCTGTGGTTTCAACCCTAACCTTAGGATAGGTTAATTGCTAACAATGAGTACTTTCTTATTGGAGCAAGAACATCATCAAAAATTATGGCGTCATTGCTGGGGAATACGGCTAGGCTTTGACTTGATTTCACTTTTAGTTAGTTCTAGTGTTAATTTCTAGAGTCTCGTGTGTTTTACTTTTTTTATTTTTGTTGTTTGATCTTACATGCACGGTGTGCTAGGTTGCATGTCCAGCACAAGGAGCCATGGTGATCCCTTAGTTCCGATTAACTTGGAGATCCATCGAATTTTTAGAAGAGTAGCTCTATTGAATGAAGGTGTTGATGTTGAGGAGGAGATAAATATGAATGATGATGATATAGGAAGAGAGTAGAATCCAACACCGAGGGATAACAGGCCACAACTTAGGGACTTAAATGAAAACACTTATGGATGGAATTAATATTGATTTAACACTATGGCATGGACGCTACAAATAATACTGCCACCTTTATCGGTAGATGCTAAGTTTGCGGTATCGAGTGGGTTGCTCCAGATGCTCCAAAACTTTGGTTTATTGATAGGGATACCTTTAGAAAATGCCCACCGTCATCTTTAAAATGTCATCTTTGTGTGCAAAAGGGTCATGGGTTCACAAAATATCTCTAATGATGCTGTTAGATTGAGGGTGTTTCCACTCTCATTGACTTGCAATGCAGCTGTGTGGTTGTTTGAGCTTCCTTCCGGCACCATAAAAAGTTGCGCAGAGCTTCAGAGAGTGTTCATAGAGAGATATTTTCCAAGGCCAAAGAAACAGAAGCTCAAGAACCAAATAAATAACTTTGAGCAATTTCCTAGAGACTCACTGAGTACCACATGGGAGAGATTCACCAAATGCTTAGGATGGTCCCCGATCATAAGATCGTTAATGATGCTTTGTTCAAAATCTTCTATAGTGCTGAACATAGCAAAGCTTGTACCAACACGATCATGAGAGGTGTGTTTCTTGATCAACCATTTGATCTAGTAGCCGCAAGGATGGAGCAAGTGGTGAAAATAAATAGAGCATGGTGTCAGAGTGAGCATGGTGCAACAAAGAGTTCTTGTGCAGTTACCACTAATAGTGAGCAATTAAAAGTTATGAAGAAATCATGGAGCAACTTGCTCAACTCCATAAGGGCATGGACTTGGTTTTAAAGAAAAACCAAGAAAGTGTTCAAGCGGTAACCCATCAACCTCCAACGAGTCCTGTGTATGAAGATCCATTCTTTGATGAGGATGCATGTTATGTAAGCAACCAAGTGGCGGGTTTCCAAAACTAGCCCTAAGGGTCAATTCGGACTATTGGAAGCTAGGGTGTGGGAATCAAGGTCGGAACTTCAATTGTTATGGGGCATATAGAGGCAATAGGGGTTGATATTATGATAGAGAGAGTGCCAGATCCCGAATGGGGAAGAAGAGATGGCTACAGGAATGGTCCTTATGTGCCACCTCACAACCGTGATGCGGGGTTAAGTATCTCTATGATCAAGAAGATGTTTGACAAGTTGTTAATGAGAGCTGATCAACACGATGGACTTTGAAAGGAATGAAGATGGATATTTCAAGCATTAATCAGAAAATAGAGTCTTAGTCAATGGAAATTAAATGACTGGAACAACAATTCAGGCAAGTTTCTTCGTAGTTAAACTAACACCAAAAGGGCACCTTACCAAGCACTATGGTTAAAAATTCTAAGAACAAAGGGCATTGCATGGCAGTGATGACTCTAAGTGACAAAAGCATTATTGATCCCCCTATGCCAATGGTTGAGGATGAAACCGATGAAAAGCGTCATTGATAGCAAGGTGATGATCAAAGGAAGAAAGTCCAAGGAGCAAGGGAGTGGAAAACCAAGAGTTGGAAGAGCATGAGAGAGTAAAGAAAATCCGAAAACCGCCTCCTCCATTCCCCCAAAGGCTTAATCAAAAGGAAGAAGATGACAAGTTCAAGCATTTCCTGTTAATGCTAAAACAATTGTCCATCAACATTCCCCTTTTGGAAGCCTTGGAGAAAATGCCCGGGTATTCCAAGTGTATGAAGGATTTGGTAACAAAGAAGAGAACTTTGAGACAAGAACTTCAACAATGCAGTGCAATCATGACCAAATGCCTTGTTAAAAAATGAGAGGACCCCGGTGCATTCACCATCCCTTGCACTATCGGTGATGTTGAATTCGCAAGAGCATTATATGACTTAGGAGCAAGCATCAACATAATGCCTCTTGTCTTATTCAAAATGCTTGGTCTTGGCACCCTTATCCCAAAGAGAATGCAGTTACTTATGGAAGATCGAACCATTAAAAAGCTAGAAGGAATACTTCTTAATGAGCTTGTTAAAGTTGATAACTTCATCTTTCCTGCGGACTTTGTGATCCTTGATTGCGAGGTTGATTTCAAGGTGCCAATCATTTTGGGAAGACCATTTCTGGTCACTGGGAGAGCCCTAGTGAATATTGATTTGGGTCAACTTCGGCTCAGGGTAAGTGATGCAGAGGTCGTGTTTGATATCGCCAATATATGAAGCACCCGGATGAGTTCAAGAGTGAGGTGTGGACCTTGATGATTGTTGATGAAGGACTATGATAAAGTTGATCCACCATATTAAACAAGGCGCTTCTTGGAGGCAACCCAAGCATCTTTGGAAATTGCTTGTCTGTTTTTAAGTGTGTTTGGTTATTAAGACATTAGTTAGTAGGATATTTGTTTGATCTAAGTTGAAAAAATTGATGCTGTTGTAATATTTTATTGATTGTTGTGTTTTGAAACTTGGTTTGCAGGTGGAAACTGAGGAACTGAAGATGTGAGAAAATGATACTTGGAGCAGCCTCTACGAGCAGGCCTATGAGTTGTAGTCACCTCTACGACTAGTAGTCATGGCTCGTAGAGGAATATAGTGAGAATCAGAAGTTGGCAGACACACTACAAGCTAACCTTATGATCCGTAGGGTCTCCTACGAGTCATAAGTGGGGTTCGTAGTGCCCAGGTATGCATTTTAAATTTTTACTAGAGTTTGGTCTTCTACGAGATCATGGCTTATGATTCGTAGGACACCCTGTGACTCGTAGTCGAGGTCTCATAGCCCCGATTTGCAGTTTTAAAATGATGACCCAGGTTCATTTAAAATGGGGTCAAAATAAAATTTGACCCCAAATATTCATTTCCCCAACCCTAATATCAACGTAAATACCCTATATTTCTCCCCCATTCACTTTTCTGAATAAAATACCGACTACTTATGCTATGTTCCAACAAGAATTCCGGTGAGGACACTATTTCCTATGGCTTTGATGTGCTTTTCTCGCAACATTACTTTGATTCAATTCATCTACATATTGGTGTGCCTCGTGGTTACTTGAAATGCACTTTGGTGATGAGTGTAATCTATAAATGATTGTGTTTTTAGTTTAACCATGAATGTTTAGGCCATGACATGATGTTTTGATCTAGACATGAAACCTAGGGTTTGTATGCTTTGAAAGGTTTTGTTGTGATTCAAACCTTGTTTGAAATTCTTAAGTGGGTGGTTGTAAATATACAAATTATTGGTCTATAATAAATGTAGTGCTTAATTGTTGCCCAACCATTGTGTGAATTGTCTTTGGAATCGAAATTTAGGAGGTGTAGGTATGTTTCATATTCCATAGCGTGTTAGATTTGATTGAAAGTGTTCAAATTGCTTTTGCATTTCGATGGAATATTTTTTTGACAAAAGTGTGAGCTTGGATATGAAATTGCCCTTGGTTTTGATCAACGTAATGAGGAACTGACTTTGATTCTTAGGGATACTGGTTGCTTTAACTTATGTCATTTTGGGATTACATATGTGTCAAATATATCATATTGCTCTTTTAATTGTCAACTCCTATGTTTGTTTGTCTTGTTTAAGCTTATTGTGGGAAAGTGTTAGACACTACTGGTGTCTTATGTTTTCAGCTATGAGGCCCTCCTAAGACTCATAGGCTTCTCTACGAGTCGTATTGGTCCCTTATAGCAAGCATTAGCTACCTGTTGTTTCTTCACATTTCTCATACGAGACCCACATACGACTCGTAATACCCATTATGATTCATAGTGAGAGCCTCGTAATCCTATCTAAGTTCTTAAAAATGTCTTCGAAAATAGGTACGAGGCTAGACTACGACTTGTAGGCTCCCCTACGAGTTGTAACTGCACCTCGTATCTGAGCTCAGACTATATTTTTGTAAGAAATCTTGATACTATGAGGCTAGTGTATGACTCGTGGGACACCATACGAGTCGTAACTATACTCATAACTGCAAACTTGCAATTGCATCAGAGACTTTTTTTTGGTCTTGTTTTGTTTCTATGTTTAAGTGGTTGTGTTTCTTGTTCTTTACTTTGTGATCATTCATTGGTCAAACATCTTGAAGCTCACATGATGTTATATGGTTGTTTTGTAGATATAATGCCTCCAAAGGATACACAAGCAATTCAAACCTTTCAACAGAGGTTAATTGATAAATCTTCTGAGGCTGAGAGATCTGAGGGGTCTCTAGAAGTTCACAAGGTCAGAATAGACCCCAAAGCGAATATACGTCAGACCCAGGCATGTACAGCTGCGACCCAGATTGATAAGGAGGAGATGGTAACCCAGGACCCTGCTGACCAGCTAGAGACTCATGTTTGATGCACCACAATGTTTGACTCTTTTTGACTCCAGTTCTTATTTTGTCACTATGGATAATTTGTTTCGTATTAGATAATCTTTTTATTATGTTGGTTTTTGGATTTGTCAAATATTTTTATGTTTTTTTTTAACTTATACTATAGATGCTAGTTTTTGGTTTTTAATGTATGTATATAAATATCTCTAGGTTATCGTGTTTCATTTTCATTCTTGTCTTTACTTTTAGGACAAAGTATTCTATTTTGCTGGGATGCGGGAAGATATAGATTAAGGTGAAGTTTGACTAACCTCAAGTCCATAACTTCCCCTATTTTTGATCCTAAGGTTTTCTTGCCTTGTTTCTTTTTCATTGTGGATGTTTAATTTTCTGTTGAACGACATGTTTAGGTAGTGTAGATAGTAAATTCATAGTAGTGTTATTTGTTGGCATATACACAGTCTTTAAATGCTTTTTGAATGATTTAAAAAATTGGGTACCCTCAAAATTTTTGAGATTGGGATTATTGATGCACTCATGCAATTTGATGATCTGGTGATGTTTGGTTCTATAATGTAAAGGTAAGTTGAGGTTGAAGCATGACCTGTGAGTCTATACTTGATTGTGGGTGCAATGCCTTGCATGTTGTGAGCTTATTTTGCTGCATTCGTGCATCTTGTATGGGCTCAAAAGTTGCCTTGTTACTCTAAAATTTGTTTGATGATGTGGTTGATTTGGAAAGGATCTTAGGCCTTTGATCTTTTAGTGAACCCATTTTTAGCCTAAATGGCCTACCAAATGAGTGAGTAATCCCTTGTTCCAAATTTTTGAGCTTCTCATGTACTCATTCTTTTTTGACACCTTGCTAGCTTAACCTTGTTTCATGAAATACCTTGATATTGGCCCTGGTCTATCCTTGAACATGTGAACGTTAATTGAGGCTAAAAGCCTAATTTGAGGGTGGCTACAAATTGTGGCCCTAGTTTAGGGAATGGATATTTTGTACTTCACCTCACGCTAAAAGCATAAGTTGAGACTGACCTTATTGTGGTAAAATAATAACAATGAGGTGGTTAGTTGGGAAATAAACAAAGAAATGAAAAATCATGAGCTGAGTGAAGAAAAAGAAAAGAAAAGTACCTTGAGTTGGGAAAAAGTAGTAAGAATTGAGTTCAGAAATAAGGCACAACTAAAATAGAAAGAAAGCACAAGAGAAAAATTTGAAACAAGAGAATAAGAGTGGATTTAATGAAAAGGGTTTTTTATGAAAGTAAAAAAAAAGTGTTGGTAAACATGGTTCGAGGATAGCTTTTAGTCACTACTTCCCTAAAATATCATACCAGAGCTCCCTGAACCTATGTTACAAGCCCATAAGTCCTAAAATGATCCAAATCCACTCTGTCACCAGGCTGGAAGATGAGTATAGAGTTGCCTATGGTGTTCGTCACTTTGCATAAATCTCATTTGTTAGAGTGAGTGTTTCCTCAGTCCATGAGTTCTAAATGCTTCTTGAGTGAGTAAGAGGGACTTCTTTTCTGTGAGGGCATTTGCACTCCTTAATTAGTATATGGCTATACTAGTGATTATGGATGGTTGATGCTCCTTAGCTTATCATAGTTTGGGTTGCTAGATTCATCATCATGTTTTACTTGTGCTAAGTAGCTCTAAAATCTTGTTTTCAAAATAATAGTCGGGTCCCTATATTAGAGTGAATGATGTATATGCGATTGGTATAACTGCTATGTATTTCTCATTGTGTGCATAGATTGAGTCATCACTTGAGGACAAACAATAATTCTAAGTTGAGGGTGTAGATGTGCTATCAAAATACAGTACATTTGAGGCCTAAAACAAGGGATTTTGTGAGTTCTTAATGAAAATTTTTATGGTTTTTATGTGTTTTTGTGTTGTTCTTGTAGAAAAGTTAGATCGGCGTGATTTTGGAGAAAAATTACAGAATTTCGCTAAAGTACAGGACATACGAGTTCAACTATGAGTCGTAGCCCAAGCTACGAGTCATAGGGTGCTATTGTAACAAGAAACAGAGACTAAAAAATAAGTAATTTGCTAAGTGGAGGTTAACCCTAAGAGGCCATCTTATGAGCCGTATGTTTTTTTACGACTTGTAGAGGTGTACTACTTGTAGGAATCAGAGAGCTCACTCTTTGAATCAACAGCTGAAGGCCTAGAATATGAGAGGAGCATACGAGTCGTAGCAGTGTATCGTAATAGTTGAGTCCAAAATGCCATAAACCTAATACGAGACCCCAATACTGACTCATAGGTCACCCTACGAGTCGTACCTGCGAGGCGTATCAACTGCCAGCTATCTTTTCTGTGTAATTTTTAGGGTTATTTTGTAAAAACTATAAATACTTAAAATTATGGTTTTGTTTGGGGGAATTCGAAATTAATAAGAAAATATTATCTTTGAATATATTCTCAAGGAAACTTTTAGGTTTTTAGCTTAGTTTATAATTTTCTCTTGGAAAAACCTATTCTGGGGATTGCAAATATTTCTTTGTGCTTATTATCAATCTATCAAGCTTATAGTTTGTAACTTGTGGGTCTTCAATCTTCATTGCTTTGGGTAAAATTCTCAATCATGTCTTTTATTTCCATTTTTGTTGGTTTTGCCTTTGCCATGAGTAGCTAAATACCCACAACTTGAGGTTCTGGGAATCATGGGTATTTTACTTGAGATGACCTAGGTTTGTGCATTCCTATGATTGGCTTTTTGCATGTATTGTCTATTGCTCTTTATTATGATTGTTGTTTGGTGGTTCCCAACACCAAACTTTGCCTACTATCATGATCCCGACCAAGTTGGCGACGAAAAGGAAAGGAGGAATAGATGACAAGGTTCGATTGATATGTTCTCGTTTAATCAACCAAACCTGACCAAGGGGAGGTTGATTGGGACAATGGGTAATGGTTAGTTGGTACGCCGTGGTAGCTGGACAAGTGCCACGGTAAAATTCGACCTTCACCTTCACAAGAGGGATAGATGAACCTAAGAAACCATCCTGCAAGTGAATCTCCAATTGTAGTTATGTTACCTAGGGTAATCAAGTTAACGAACCATGGAGAACAAAATTCCCAAGTTGTCCCCAAATTTGAGTGTTTACCGCATCGTAGTACACTATTTATTTTATGTTGTTCTTGAATCACAACCCCCCTATTTAGAGATTTAGTTATTGATACTCGAAATGACTGATAGTAAATTCTTGTAGTCAAATCATGTATTCCCTATGGATTCGATCCTAACCTTCAATTAGGTTAATTGTTCACAGCAATCACTTTCTTATTGGAGCGTGAATATCATCAAGGAGTTGTGGGCTTCTTGCATGATCAACTTATTCAAGCCATCATCTATAGGTAAATACAACATACCCTATAATCGAAGCACACCATCTCCCCCTTGTGAGAAGACCTCTACCTTTTGATATTTTACCAAAGTTTTCAACTCAACCAGAGTGGGATCAAGATCTTACTTGGTCTTAACCTCGTTCAGAGAAAATGCTGACCCATGAAGAATCATCACACTACCATTTCTGGACTCATTCAATACTAACCCCAGCGTTGCAAATCTATGAACATCTTTAGCTAACTCCCTTTTTACAACACCTCTTATATGGAACATACTTCCCAACTAAGTTCTAGTAAGGGCGTCAGCTACCATGTTGGCATTTTTGGACTAGTATTTCACGTTCATATCATAATCCTTGAGTAGCTCTAACCACCTCTATTGCCTTATGTTGAGATCCTTCTGGAGTGCACATGTTGGAGGCTTTTGTGGTCGGTGAAAACATCCATGTGCACTCGATACAAATAGTGTCACTAGATCTTTAAGGCGAACACTACTGCCATGAGTTTAAGGTCATGAGTTGGGTAATTCTTCTTATGCACTTTCAGCTACTTTGAGGTATAGGAAATCACCTTACCATGATGTATTAGCACAACATAAGATCATCCTAGATATAGCACAATACATGACGAAACCATTACTCCCCTCTAGCAATGCCAATTTGGGGGTTGAACTCAATTAATTCTTCATGGTCTGGAAACTACTTCCACATTCATCTATCCACACGATGTAGAAGTCTTACACAAACCATCTATACTAACAATCTAGACCAAAGGAACTCCTTATGACAGTAGGAGTCAATAGCCTTGGCCAGTTTCTTCCTGCTTCTATCTTTTTAGGATCAACCTTGATGCCCTCTCTAGATACCACGTACCCAAAGAAGGCAACCACATCTAGCCAAAACTTATACTTGTCAAACTATTCATAGAGCTTCTATTCCCTTAGGGTGTGCAATACTACCCTCAAGTGTTCCATGTGCTCTTTCTTACCTCACAAATAGAGCAAAATATCAGCAATGAACACTACTACGAACATGTCGAGGCAAGGCTTGAACACCCTGTTCATAATGTCCAATATTACCGATGCATTAGTGAGTCCTAAGGATACTACCACAAATTGAAAATTACTATACCTATTCTGGAAAGCCATCTAAGGGATATCGTTTTCTCTCACCCTCAATTTGTGATAGCCGAATCTCAAGTCAATCTCTGAGAAATGTGTGGCCCCTCGAAGTTGATCACATGAATCACCTATCTTTGGGAGAGGATATTTATTCTTGATGGTGAACTTATTAAACTGTCGATAGTCAATTAACTTGCAAAGTGACCCACTTTTCTTTCTTACAAATAGCATAAGGGCACCATATGCAGATCGACTAGGTTGACGGAAACCCTTCTCCAGCAAATCTCTCAGTTTTACCTTCAACTCCTTCAATTCTATAGGAACCTTTCTACTAGGAGGGATGGATGGCTTGAGTACTTGGTAGGAGGACTATACTAAATTCTATCACCCTTTCGGTAGAGACATGTGAGATCCCTTATTTCTCGTCTTCCGTAATATATATAGGGTGTCATGTTATATGATATATATATAATTTTTGATAGAACCTAAGGATAATAAGGCTTCCAATAAGTGATAAAATTAAGGACTTAAAGTTTTAAGTCAAAGGAATCCCGTATATACACATTTGGGCTTAAAAAGAAATGGCCCGAGTCACACCTTGCCCTTTTCGGAAGGATTAAATTAGGTTTCACTTTTTGGATGAGACTAAAAGTGTATAATTTGCTAATAATAGATTTTTAAAGGATATTTTAATAGCACAAAGGTCATACATTATGTTTTGGAATCAAGAAAGTTGCAAGATAAAGGTTAGCCAAAGTTACCGTAAGTTGCTTTAAGAAATCTTTCTTAAATTTTGGTCAAATATATCAGGTCGTATCTCTCAAAATATAAGAATTTAGAGTGTCCACAACCTACCGAATTGAATATCTATGAGTCTAGTTTTCAACGCGCAAAATCGCGCATCAAACCGCCTTCAAAATAAAAAATTATGATAGTTTTACTGTGACCACCCAAGCAGGAAACCAGGTAATCAGCCGGGTCGCGTCAACGCACCTAGATGTCGGCTAAGTTGAGCTTTTTAAAGCTCAAAACAATCCCATTTCATGCCAAGTAGTTTAAGAACTAAAGAGAAAGCTCTCTCAATATAAGTGATTTAGGTAATTTTTTTGTGTTTTTTCCGTTAAAATTCATCTTTGTGCCTAGAAATGTGTGCCTTATGCTTTGCAATTATTTTCTCCTCCTATTGACTTTGTTTGGGGCTTTTTTGGGATATAAAAAATGGTATTCTTACTGGTTATTCTTGGTTTTGTGTTCAGGTAATAATCTTTGAACTTTTTTACTGTCATTTTTACAAAGATTTATGGACGGTTCCTCACATAAATGCTATATTGCAAATCTGCCAATTAAAGCACAATTATGGATTGTTTATAGGTGTTTATAAGTTGCATACATATATTTTTTGTGAATTTTAGGACTTAAGGTACAACATTCATGAAGAAACTTAGGGCAATAGGATCTCCGTTAGAAAGGTATGTTAAGGCTAAGCTCCATCCCTCCTTTTAGCACGAAATCTGGGAAATCCCCAAAAGCCCAAATGTGATATTTTACCACTCTGTTGCCGGAAGGACCTTCTATAAAAGGAAATGAGATTATAGCTGAATTATTTTCTTGATGGTATTAGGTCGATATTCTACTCGTTCTCTTAAACTGGACAATCGATATCTATATACCAATTTATCGATTTTCCAGACTACCTGTCTATATGTTGAGGTGTTCCTCCATTGGTGGGGTGTCACCAAGACTATATGTAGATTATAAGGGGAATTTAGTATTCATAATCAGTCATTTTTTCATACTAAAAATATAATTGAAGAACTTAACAAGTAACACATTGATTTCCAATAGTCTCTAGTGTAATGCTTCTATTTAAACTACTAAGGCACTTGATTCTGTTTTAATGCTTTCTTTTACTAATTGGCATGGAATCAAGTGTAAGTATTATGTAAAGCACCTTTATGAACATTTTCACAGCAAATTCTCATTCTAAATGTTGAGCTAAAGTTGTCAGACTTATTCGATAGACATGTAAGATCCCACGAGTCATGTATATACGCTGCGATAATGATTATGATGCTATGAGAATAAGTATACCAACGAGTCAAGATTGGCTAAATTCATATTATGGCCTACTATGTGTATTCAATATTCAGATCATACATTGCACATTATGCATGGACTTTGAGCTATAATCGGGGGTATAAGGCTTATTTGCCCAAATGTTATATATATATATATATATATATATATATATATATGTGTGTGTGTGTGTGTGTGTGTGTGTGTGTGTGTGTGTGTGT
>JAABOM020104557.1:0-67280 GCA_011800125.2 Solanum clarkiae
TTGTTTCCCTCTATATATTTGTGTTTTTACTTCTTGCTTGTTATGTTGAATTTTACCATATATTCCTAGATTTATTATATATTTCTATATTTATTATATATTTCTATATTTATCATTTATTATGTTTTGTGAGCTCACATATCATATTGTGTTGCCTTTACACACTTTTTCATCTTGATTTTGTACTCAATTTTTTGTTTACCAGTAGACCTTATATTTCACTATTCATATTTTTTGGTTATATAGTTTTCTCTACATTGTATTTTCTTGATCTTAGTAGCTTAGTGAGTTATTAGCTAATTGTTTAGTGGCTTTGGGATATAATGGTGGATTAGGGTCATGTCCCCAACTGGGGTCGGAGTTAAGGGGTAGGGGTGGTAAGAGAGGTACTGGCTTATTTAAGTTAAGGTAGGGTCTCAGAATATAAGATCACTTACAGGGAAATCAGTAGAGCTAGTGAAGAGTCTAAAGTAGAGATAAATTAATATAGCGTGTGTTCAGGAGGCCAGACGGATAGATACCAAAGCTCAGGAGGTAGATGGATTTATGTTATGGTACTCGGGTGGTTTTAGGAATAGAAATGGAGAACTTATCCTAGTAGATGAGGACATATAGTGTTTACGTGGTTGAGGTTAGAAGGATTAATGATAGGATGATATCTATTGAACTTGTTGTCGCTAGGCATGTAGTGAATGCAATTAGCGTCTATGCATTTCAAGTGACCCTAGATGAGGATGTCAAGAGGCTCTTTTTGGAAGAGTTGGATGAGCTTGTGAAGGGCATACAAAAGACAGAAAAAATCTTCATTTGGGGAGTCTTTAATGGGCATATTGGGGCAAACACTAGCAGGTTTGAAGATGTTCATGGAAGCTTTGGTTTTTGGGACAGGAATGGAAGTGGGACGTCTCTCTAGGATTTTGCCAAAGCATTTTGAGTCATTTCTAACTCATGTTTCCCAAAGAGGGAAAATCACTTGATTACCTTTCCTAGTATGGTAGGTAAGACTCATATTGATTACTTATTTCTCTGGAAGGGCAATAGGAACTTTTGTAAGAGTTTCAAGGTTATTCCAATTGAAAAAAATTCCACTCAGCATAGGCTTCTAGTGATGGAGTTAGAGATTAAGAGAAAAATGTAGAAGAAGGTTATTTATGCCCAACCTAAGATTAGATGATGGGGAGGCCCGACTCCTGTCTTTATCGAGAGATGGAAGAAAAGTTGAGTAGTTTAGAGGCTTGGAGTAGTAGCAGAGATATGGACAATATATAGGACACTACTGCTGGTTGCATTAGAAAAGTAGCTACTGAGGTACTAGGGTTTTGAGAGGGACCTTTGGTGGACGGCAGGTTGATTGGTGGTGGAATGATGAAGTTTAAAGAAAAGTGAAAGCTAATAAAAAAATTTTCTTATATAAAGTGGTTGGAGTGTAGGGATGAGGATGAAAAGCAAAGGCTAAAAGAGATCTATAAGACGACAAAGACAAATATGAAGACGGCGTTGACCAGTCTAAGACAACAGCATTTGAGCACTTGTATGAGGAACTAACAAATAAAGGCAGGGACAAGAGATCATACAAGCTCGCTAAAGAGAGAGAAAGGAAAGCTTGGGACTTGGACCAAGTGAAGTACATGAAGAACGAGGAGGGTGAGGTATTGGTGGATGAAATTTCGAATAAGCTAAGGTGACAATCTTACTTTCATAGACTCTTAAATGAAAAAAGAGATAGAGATACTAAGCTAGGTGAGCTGGCACACTCTGATAGCCATCGAGATTTTGGTTATTGCAGGCAGTTCAGAGTTGAGAAGACTAGATGTGCTATTAATAGGATGAAGAGAGGGAGGGCGATCAGACCTGATGAGATTCTGGTAGATATATCAAATAACATTGTCAAGGATGGAATAGAGTGGTTGAATAGAATGTTCAATGCTATTATGAAGACTGCCAAAATGCCCAATAAATGAAAGAGGTGCACAATGGTTCCAATGTGCAAGAACAAGGGTGACATTCAGAACTGAGATAATTACTGGGGTATCAAACTCTTAAGTCATACTCTGAAGTCCTGGGAGAGAGTAGTGGAGATGAGGATGAGAAAAGGAATGTATGTTTCAGATAATCAGTTCAGAGTCATGACGGGCAGTCAACTAATGAAGCCATTCATATGGTGTTCATTTATCTCGAGAAGGCCTACGACAAAGTTTTGAATGATGTGCTATGGAGGTTTATAGAGGTTGAAGGTGCTCCAATGATGTATATTATGGTGATAAAGGACATATATGATGGAGCCAAAACTCGAGTAAGAACGGTGGGAGGCGACTTACAGTATTCTCCTGTTGAGATGGGACTTTATCAATGATTTGTATTGAGCCCTTCAATATTTGTTTTGGTGATGGGGAAGATAACATGGTCTATACAGGAAGAGGTTCCATGGTTTATTCTATTTGTGGATGACACATAGTACTAATTGATGAGACTCGGGATAAAGTTAATGATAAATTAGAGGTTTGGAGACAAACTTTGGAATCCAAAGGGTTCAAACTTAGGACAAAAATAAACTAGTTGGAGTGTAAATTCTATGTTATGAGGGATGAAGCAGATACTAATGTGAGGCTTGTCCTCAACCAATTTCCAAGAGAGATTACTTTTAATATATTTGGTCCATCATTCAGAATAGTGGCAATATTGACGATGCCATCATACATTGTATTGTGACAGTATTGATAAACTGGAAGATTACCTCTAGAGTACTACATGATAAGAATATACTACCTAAACTTAAATGTAAATTTTATAGAATAGTGGTTGGAGCGTCTTTGTTGTACGGGGTGGAGTGTTAACCAATCAAAAACTCATATGTTCAAAAGATGCAGGTCATGGAGATGAGGATCTAGATGGATGTATGGACATACTAGGATGGATAAGATTAGGAATGAGACTATTTGTGAGCAATTAGAGGTGATACTTGTTGCTGACAAGTAGAGGGAAGCGTAACTGCGATGGTTTGGGCATGTCTAAAGAAAAAGTACTAATGCTCCTGTTAGGAGGTGAGAGAGGTTGGATTTAGGAGTTAAACAGTGAAGTCGATGAATACCGATAAAGTATTTGGGGGAGGTGATCAAACAAGATATAGAGAAACTTGATCTCATCGAGTAGATAACCTCAGATAGAAAAGAGTGGTGGCGGCGAAATAGGGTAACAGGCTAATCGGTTAGTAGGAATAAGTTGATATTTGGCCTTGGGGTATAGTGGAGTAGTAGTATTAGTCATGTCTTTATGTAGTATCTTACCATTATCTGTCTTATATATGTTATTTTTATCGTATCTACATACTATAATGTACCTTCCGTTATTAATTGTTGTTCCTTTTCTCTTTTTCTTTCCCATTTTTCTCCATATCTAGTTGATTTTGCTAATGGGATTTTTGAGACAAGGGTTCCTAGGAAACAACCTCTATACCATTGAAGTTGTGGTAAGGTCTGTATGTATTTTACCCTCCCTAGACCCCACTTTTGGGATTCCACTGGTATGTTGTTGTTGTTGTTACTTTTTTTATTGAATTGACAATTGAGGTTTTTTTCAAAAGGAAAATGAGGACTTCAAATAAAATTCAATAAACATATAAATCTATCTCTCTCTTTTTCATAAAAAGATGAACAAAAGAATAATTTTGGGGGTTTTATTTTGTCACGGCCAAAAATTGGCCACGAGTGACACCTATACTTACCAAGGTGGAAGAACCAATGATACAAACCCCAACTTACATTAGTTGTTAAACTTGTGAAATATGATGATAATGCAAATGCTCAAACTTATAAAGCAAAAAAATAAAAAAAGAACTATTAATTTTATTATATTGAATTTCTCAAGACCTAAAAGTCTTCACATGAAGGATGTCTAGAATCTACATCCAAAAGAGGGACTCAGAAGTAGGGGTAAATACAATAAATATTGTAATATCCTAGCTTGCTAGTGATATTGTATGCTTTAGGCCTAGGCCCATACTGCTTTATAATGTCTCACGAGTAGGTAAGAACTGTTTACTTATATAGCCAACATCTCTCCTGTGTTTTGACGATATGAGACTTCTATCCAAAGATGGGTTGTTACATAACCCCCCACTATGGACTCAACACCCTCGTTGAGATTTGCCCTACCATATGGGATTCGCTTAGACTCAATACTGTGGTTTGCCTACTTCACTGAGATTTTCCTAAACTAAGTAACTCTAGCCTACATTGACAAGGCTAACACATGAGTGATTCTTATACCATTTGTAGCAGACCAACTTGCTAGTGATATTATCTTATTTTGACCTAGGCTCGGTTAACTTTAAAATGCATGCATAGTGGATAAAACCTGTGTAACGGCCTAGCCCTTAGTTGTTTTCTGCTTTGGGCCTAAGTCTACACAACTTTAAAACATGTTACTAATAAGGCTTATTTATTTATATATCCAACATCTTTCCTATGATTTATCAACATTGGACTTCTTCTCTTAAGATAGGTTGTTACATACACCCCTATATGGACTCAATATCCTCGCTGAGGTTTGCCCCACCTTATGGGATTCGCCTAGACTCAGTATGAGGTTTTCCCTGTCTCAACAAGATTTTCCTACCTTAGTCGAACTCTAGCCCACATAGACAAGGCTGACATATGAGTGGAACTGATATAATCTATACTAGCCTAGCCTACTATCGATTATCTTTTGAGCCTAGGACTCCTTGATCATTGATGCATTGAGATATATATGTCAGAGTATCGCGGTGCTGCCCCATGTTATTGAGATTGGCCAGAGTCCATATATTTTTTGTCTTATAAATAGGATAGGTTCTGGTTAAAGTCCTAGACCTATCCCTAGGGCATTCACTCTTGGAGAACCCTAGCTCCTACCCTCTATGGGACCGAAATTCTATGTATTTAGTGAGCTTATTGGGATTAGCTTGGGTTTTACTTTAAAATACGCATGTGTATCTTGTTTGGAACTATGATAACCTATTCAGGTATAGCTAATGTAGTATTCTGAGTATGTTTTAGTGGATTTTCCCTTAGATTTAGTCATTTTCTATATAATGTATCTTCTGACTCATGTATAGGTTTTTATTCTCCTTTTCCATATTGTCCTTTTCTTTCTTGCTCAGTTAGCCTATGGTGCCTACTGGGTACCTTATTATCTGATTCCGATACTATGGTTTGCATCACCTTCGTGATGCAGGTCTGAGCACTAGCTATCAGTACTGACCTGGTCCAACTTGCGATAGCTTGTTTCAAAGACCAAGGTAAACATCAAACACTTTTTGATCATTTTAGTGTCTATTTGTACTTTTGTCCCATCTATTTTGTATTTTGAGACTAGCCTTTATCTTGTATTTATTTAGGTCCACTTTGGGACTTGTACCTTGTTTATTTTTTTTAGTAGTTTTGTACTAGTGACTTTCAGGTCTTGGTAGGGATTCTATTTTTGTTATGTATATATTTACCTTGTTCTTTTTATTTATCCTATTTATGTATCCCTTGTTTCCAACCTATTGCCCATTACACTTATTTTTGGATTATGGGTTAGGCTTATCTATCAAGGGGGTTAAGCTAGGTGCTACCGCAGGTTGTGAAATCAATTCATGACATAATGGATCTACTACCCTGCCTTATAATTGCCTCAGTCAGGGACTCAAGATACAAGGTTTAAAAGATGTGTCATTTTTTGTAAAAAAGGTTGTCACAATGTCACTTCCCATGTTTCAAGCTTCGCACATGTATGAGGATAAGTGTAAGTCAATATCACAAATAGAGGAGCATAGTCACTCAATACAAGTCGCAATCTAATAAAGTTCAGATAACTCAAGTTTCATGATAATCACCCTCGTCAAATTCAATAGGAAGAATACTCTTCAAAAGAAAACAAGCAATTATCCCTCAGAAAACATCTTCTAGGTTCTCAAATTATGTTACAAACCACAATTTTCCACAAGTTTATTCTTCCACGAATCATTTCATGACTCAACGCATTTTATTGATGACTATATCACATTTTCCAATTCATTTCATGCCTCAAAGCATCTCAATTCACAATATATCACATTTCTCAAATCATTTCCTGAGTATCTCAGTTTGCCAAACATTTCATTATCAAAGTATGATAAAATTATGACTCCTCCCATGAATATCATTTCACAAGCATGATAAATTCAAAACTCTTCCCAAGTATTACATTTCACAAGTATGATTTATTTACTAGAAGTACTCAATACAAAAATTCTAGAAGTTTCATGTTCAGGAAAAAATCATAATAATAAACTAAGCCTCACATGGGCAATCCAATAGGGATTCTAAGCACCAATATGTGATGTGATCCCATTCCATATATTATAGAATAAGAATATTCAATTACCCAACCTCAATCAAAAGAAGGATTAGCCAAATTTACTTTATTACCGGAAACCACATCCAAACACTCTAACAGGATAATTCCACTTAAATTCCAACTCTAAATTGATTTTTCACTATAAAGAATGTAAAGTACACATCACAAAGAGTTCCATGACACCCATATATTGAAAGGGTTAAAAATCAGGGACAAAATAGTTCAAAAGTTGCTCAAATTTCTAAAAGTCCAAATCTAAAAATTTCTAGAAAAATTAGTTTCCACAAGTCACAAGAAACTCATGGTTAAAAAATCCATTAAAACTGAGCCTGAAAGGATTTTGAAATTTGGGGAAATAAAGCCCAACACCCACTTTGAAATCTTAATTTTAAAATATTTTTAGAATATAAAAATTTAGAAAATAATTTGAAAATGATAATGAGACTTACCCCAATGAATTTTCTCAAAAATTATTTCAAAAATCGTCTGTCCTAAGCTCTAATTGAGTAACAATAGTGGAAAATGAGAAAAAGAAGGAGGAAATCGTGGGAATTTAAGTTATACGCATTATCAGCTTAAAAGATTTTTTCCACACCATTAGGTAGCTTTAAATATAATTACCATAATTTTTAAGTAATATTTACACCTTTTCAAAAGAATATAATTATAAGTTTAGATTATCGTTAAATGTAATTTGAATCTTAATCATTCTATAATCCAAATTCCTTCCTAATTTTAGACCATGTCCTTTCTAATCCTCCACACTCTCTCTGTCTCTGTCTCACTCTCTCCCTCTCTCTCTCTCCCTCTTTCTCTTTCCATATATATATATATATATATATATAGATATATATATCAAAGGCATTGCTATGACATTGGTAAAATTATGGTGTTTCAGTTCTCTTCTTTTCTTTTTCTTTTTATTCCTTTCATGTTTTTTGTTCATCTTTCATTTTATGTCAGAAAAATTTATGAAATACTATTCTCATTTATAATAATAACTAGTTTAGTGTACGTGTTCTGCATGAGTGTGATGTCAACCAACAAAATTATGTACATTTTTTCAACATTAGTTATTTATTTCCTAAATTATTTCCTTACACCTAAGGCTATACATCAATTAATATGAATATTTTAGTAAAGTGCTCATATTAATCATTATCTTTTAAGGACCATGCAAAGTTTAAAGTGGACAAGCAAAAATGAGTGACAAAATAAAACTAAAAAATACATGGTAGGTTTTCTTGTCCAACTAATGACAAAATTAATTTTGCTAAACTTGCAAAGAAAGCCCAAAAATTCCACAATAGTAAAAAAAATCATACATTACTATCGGCATATAAGATATCAAAGTATCAATAGCGACTCTTGGAGGAGGATAGAGTTATTCTGAAGGGACAAAATCAACTATAGATTTCTCCCTAAGAAATAATCATATAGTTTAATTGCTTATTAATTCCGTTGCACAAGTTTGTTTTCCAATTACTTTTCTTCGTCTATCCATGAGAAATAATAATGTAGGTTAATTGCTTATCAGTTCTACTGCACAAGTTTGTGTTCCAGTTACCTTTATTCATCCTCATCCTTTCTCTTTCTCTATTTGATTTTATCTTAGAATGACGTTATTACATCGTTCAGAAAAAACAACTTTACATAGTATATATAGTTTAAATAGGAAAGAAATCAATATATAAAACCTAGTTGATTTTGAAGTTATATTTTTTATATATATCTAAGAAGTTTAGTAAAAGAAATAACTCAATATTAAAAGATTCATAAACTAAAAAGGATATTAATTAATATTATAGAGGTTTTGTCATTAAAATTTATGAGCAGAATCAGGTTTCTGCCATATTTTTAGGAGTCTCCTCTATGTTTAGGACTTATGTACAAGTATAAGATGTTCAATGAAATAAAGGAGAATGTACTAGTGAGGAAGATCTACACCTGGTACCAAGACTTAATCACAAAATGAAGTGAGTACCACCTAGTAAAGGACAAAGTCAACAAGAAGATGAAGGAATCGAGGCGAAACAACTGATGAACATCCTTAAATACTTACTTGGATAGCTGACAGTGAAAGCAAGAATGCAATTGGCTATTATGGGTGATAGATTGGAGAAGAAGGCAGAGTTAGTGGATTAGCAACTCAAGGGGTGGCGCAAATATGGTTTAACCAATGGAAGGAGGAGAAGGGAATCAACAATGTGGTGCTTTAGGAGGAGTTCAGGGTGGCTTTTCCAAATCGGTTCTTTCCTCTTGAGCTTAGAGAAGCCAAATTGGCAGAATTTATTAATTTGAGACGAAGGTCTATAAGTGTGAGGGAGTATTCCCTCAAGTTGAATCAACTCTCTAAATATGCTCCTCATTTGGTGTCCAACCCAAGGTGTAGAACGAATAAATTTGTGATGGGTGTTAACAATTTGGTAAGTGAATAATGCTGATTCGCTATGATGTTTAGTGACATAGATTTGTCCCATTGGATGACCTATGTCGAGCAAATGGTGGAGGAAAATTTGAGGAAGAGGAGGGGTAATACGACTAAGAGCGCCCACTTAGAGGGTAGGTTCCAACGTTGAAATGATGGCTGGTTTCATCAAGGCCAAGGGTCTACTCAGGCTTCTTATGCGGGGTTTGCCTAGGACTTCGCAACGGCCCAAGGTGTTGGTGGTGTGGTCCCTAATAATATATGTCCACAATGTGGTAAGGGCCATGGGATCCCATGTTTGAGAGACACTAATGCATGTTATGGGTGTAGAGAGGTTGGTCACAAAAAGGTTGAATGTTCTCATAACTGCAACAAGGGTAAGGAAGTCCATCCACAAGGTGCAAATATTGTTCCTTTGGGAAGGGTTGGTCAACAAGGTGGTGCCCCAAGGTATAATTAATATTATGGTTTACATTGAAGGCAAGGGATTGATGAGATATCTGACGTTGTTACCGGTATGTTAAAAGTCTTTGATTTTAATGTGTATGTATTGATTAATCTAGGTTCCACTCTTTCTTTTTTTATCCCTTTTGTTGCCAAATAGTTTCATGTTGATCCTGAATTGTTGTGTGATTCATATTAGTTGTCCACTTCTATTGATGCATCTATTATTGCTAGAAAGGTCTATAGAAATTGTCCCACTTGCATCTTGCATAAAATATTGCCTTGTTACCTTGTTGAGTTGGACATGATTGGTTTTGATGTCATTCTTGGATAGATTGATTGCATGCATACTATGCCTCTGTACAACCCGTAGGGTCAAATTTCAATTCCCAAATGAACCCATTCTTGAGTGGGAGAGTCATGATGTAGTGGTTAAGTGTAGGTTCATATTTTCTATTAAAGCCCATAAGTTGATCTTTAAGGGGTGTCTTTATCATCTTGTGATAATTAGGGATGTGGAGTCTAAAGTCCTCCCCATAGAGTCGATTCCAGTTATAAATGAGTTTCTTAATGTCTTTCCAAATGACTTTTCCAGTGTTCCTCCCGAAATGGAGATGGACTTTAGTATAGACCTCCTCCTCAATACTTAACACTTTTCTATTCCCCCTTACCATATTGCCCAGGAGGAGTTAACAAAGTTAAAGGAGCAATTGAGGGACCTGTTGGAGAAGGGTTTTATTAGACCTAGCCAATCACCTTGGGGTGGACTGGTGTTGTTTGTGAAGAAGAAGGATGGGTCTCTTAGAATATGTATTGACTACCGATAACTTAATAGGGTCGCCATCAAGAATAGATATCCTCTTCTAAGAGTTGATGGTTTGTTTGACCAATAGCAAGGGGATAGCCACTTCTCTATAATTGGTCTTCGGTTCGGGTACCATCAAATGAAGGTTAGGGAGTGTGAAATTCCCAAGATGGCCTTCCGGACCAGGTATAGGTATTGTGAGTTTGTTGTGATGTCCTTTGGGTTGACCAATGCACCAGCTATCTTCATGGATGTTATGAATAGGGTCTTTAAACCCTACCTTGATTTATTTTTTATGGTCTTCATTGATGATACTTTGATCTATTCATATAGTGAGGAGGAGCATATGGTTGTTTGAGGGTAGTCCTACAAAGATTGAGGGAAGAGAAGTTGTATGCTAAATATCAAAATTGTGGATTTTGGTTAAAATAGGTTACCTTACTAGGCCATGCGATGTCGGGGATGGTATTAAGATGGATCCTAAGAAGATAGATGTGATTAGAAATGGGCCAAGACTGTTGATCCCATCGGATATTAGGAGCTTCTTGGGCCTAGTGGGTTACTATCGGAGGTTTGTGAATGGATTCTCTTCTATTGCTTCTCCCATGACAAAGTTGAGTCAAAGAAAGCCAAATTTTTGTAGACCAATGAGTGTGAAAGGTGTTTCAAAATATCAAAAGATAAGGTTATTTCCGCTCCTATATTATCACTACCAAAAGGGCTAGAAGGATTTATTGTGTACTGTGATGCTTCCTGGGTTGGTTTGGGATGTGTGTTGATGAAAAATCGTAAGGTGATAGTCTATGCTTCTTGACAACTCAAACTGCATGAAAAGAATTATCCTACCTATGATCTTGATTTAGCCACCATTGTATTTGCATTAAATATTTAGCGTCACTATTTGTATTGGGTGCATGTTGATGTGTTCACCGATCATAAGAGCTTCCAATATATGTTCACTCAAAAAGATCTCAACTTGAGGAAAAGAAGGAGGTTAAAACTTCTTAAGGATTATGATATGAGTGTGTATTATCATTCAGTAAGGCTAATGTTGTGGCGAATGCTTTGAGTAGGGCGTCTATAGGTAGCCTGGCTCATGTTGGTGATGGCGACATAGAGGTGGCTAAGGAGGTCCATCTGTTAGCTAGCATGAGAGTTAGGTTGGAAGAGATTGATACTGGTGTTTTTGTTGTTGTTGATGGTTCTAAATCTTAAATTGTTGAGAAGGTGAAAGTTAAGAAAGATCTTGACCTCACTTTATTAGAATTGAAGGCCTTGGTGAAAGGAGGCAAGGTGGAGGTTTTCTCCCAAGGGGAGACGGTACCCTTAGGTACAAAGATAGTTGATGTGCTATCAAAACACAACACATTTGATGCCTAAAACAAAGGATTTTGTGAGTTCTTACTATGACTATTTATGGTTTTTATGGTGTTCTTGCAGCAAATTTAGGTTGACATGATTTTGAAGAAAAGTTGCAGATTTTTCTAAAGCGTAAGACGTACGAGCACACACCTATGAGTCGTAGCCCAAGCTACGAGTTGTAGGTGTGTCGTAACAGGAATCAGAGGCCAACATTCAGAAATCTGCTAAGTGGAGGTCACCCCTACGAGGCTAGCCTACGATTCGTAAGTCTCACCATGACTCTTATAGGTGGAATCGTAGCAGGAATCAGAGATCCAAAATGTTATACCAAAAAATGAAGGCCAAGATTATGAGAAGAACATAAGAGTCGTAGCTCAAGCAATGACTCATACCTGTGGGTCATACCAATTTAGTCCAAAATGCTAAGAGCCTGATATGAGTCCCTGATTGTGGCTCGTAGGTCACATTGCGAGTCGTACCTACAAGGCGCACTAGTTGCTAGCTATCTTTTTTGTGTTATTTTAGGGTTTATTTGTAAACACTATAAATAATTTAAGTTAGTTGTTCTTAGAGGATGACCGATTTTAGAAGATAGAACTAGCTTTTGAATATTCTCCAAAGAATATTTTAGGGTTTTAGATTACTTTATTATTCTCTCTTGGAAAACCCATTTTGGGGATTGCAAATCTTGCTTTGTACTCATTGTTGATCAATCAAGCTTTTGGTTTCACAATTTGTGGTGTGTATAACTTTATTATTTTTGGTAAACTCTCAACTATGTTATTTATTTGCATTTTTGCTTCTTTTGCCCTAGCCATGAGTAGCTAAGCACCTACAACTTGGGTTTTTTGGAATCATAGGTAGTGGATTTGAGATAACCTAGGGTTATTGTATTTCTACGATTGTGGTTTGCATGTATTGTCTATTTCCCTTCATTATGATTGTCATTTTTTGATAGCCAACACCAAACCCAACCTACTATCACTAACCCGACCAAGGTAGTGATGAATAGGAAAAGGAAAGTAAATGATAGGGTTCAATTGATATGTTGTCGTCTAATCAACAAAACTTGAACGAAGGAACCTTGACTGGGACTATTAGTAATAGTTAGTTGGCACGCCATTGTGGCCGACCAAGCACCATGGTGAAAGTTGACCTTTACTTTCACAAGAGGGCTAGAAGAACCTAAGTTACCGTCCTGCATGTGAATTTCATATTGTATTTATGTTTCCTAGGGTAATCGAGTAAACGAACCTTGGTGAACACAATTCCAAGTTGTCCCTAAAATTGAGTGTTTCCTCACGTCTTAGTTTAGTGTTTATTTTACTTTGTTTTTGAATCACAAGAACCCCCCCTCCCATTTAGATATTTTAGTTATTTATGCTTGAAATGATTAGCAGTGGATTCTTGTAGTCAAGCCCCATATTCCCTGTGTATTCGATCATAACCTTCAGTTAGATTAATTACTGAAAACGACCACTTTCTTATTGGAGCACGAAAATCATAAAAAATTATGGCACCATTGTCGGGGAATACGACTAGGTTTAGACTTGAATTTACTATTAGTTAGTTCTAGTATTGTTTTCTTGAATATCTTGTGCTTTACTTTTGTTTTTTGTTTTTGTTGTTTGATTTTCTTTGAAGGGTATACTAGGTTGTATGTCCAACACAAGGAGCCAAGGCAATCCCTTAGCTCCACTCAATTTGGAGATCTATCAACTACCAAGAAGAATGGCTAAAGTGAATGAGAATATCGAGGTTGAGGAGGATATGAATAGGAATGAGGATATGGGAAGAGAGGAGAATCCACAACAAAGGGGTAATAGGCCACAACTCAAGGATTTAAATGAAAATGCTTATGGATGGAACCAATATCGATTGAGCCCTATGTCTGTGGACGTTACCGGTGCCATAATACTGCCTCCTTTACCGGCAGATACTAAGTTCACTGTATCCAGTGGATTTCTCTAAATGTTTTAAAACCGCGGACTATTCACAAGGCTACCTTCGGAGGATCCCCACCGTGATCTTCAAAATGTAGTGTTTTTTTGCAAGAGTGTCATGGGGACACAATACCTTTGTCTTGATGTTGTTGGTTTAAGAGTGTTTCCACTGTCATTGACTGGCAATGCAGCTGTATAGTTGTCCAAGGTTCCTCCGGGTACTATTACAAGTTGGGCTGAGCTTCAAAGAGTGTTCCTTGAAAGATATTTTCCAAGATCTAAGAAGTTGAAGATAAAGGACCAAATCAACAACTTTGAGAAATTTTCGGGTGACTCTATTAGCACAACAGGGGAGAGGTTTTGCTAAATGCTTTAGGAGGGTCCGTGATCAACAAATTGAGGATGATGCATTGGTTGAGATTTTCTATCGGGCGCTTGATAGAATAGTCAAGCCTACGCCGATACAATCATGGGAGGAATGTTCCATGACCAATCTTTTGGGTTGATAGCCACATGAATGGAATAAGTGGTCAAAACAAATAGAGCATGGGGACAATGAGAGCGAGGTGCGACGAAACCTTCTTGTGCGGTTAACACCAATATTGAGCAAGCAAAGGTAAATGAATAGATCATGGAGCAACTTGCTCAACTTCACACAAGTATGGACTTGGTTTTAAAGTAAAACTAAGAAAGTGTCAAAGCAGTCACCCACTAATCTCCGAAGGCTCCTATTTATCACGATCCATTCTTTGATGATGATGTATATTTTTACCCAAGTGTCCAATTCGGACAATTAGAGGTAAGGGTCTAGGAATCAAGGTTGAAATTTCAACTGTGATGGGGTATATAGAGATAAGCGGGGTGGATATTATGAGACAGAGAGTGCCAGACACCGAGTGGGGAAGAAGAGAGGGCTACAAGAATGGTCCTTATGTGCCTACTCACAACTGCGATGTTGGGTCAAGTAACTCAACGATTGAAGAGATAATCGAAAAGTTGTTGAAAAAGGCCAATAACCACCAATATGAGACTTTAAAAGGAATGAAAGTAGATATTTTAAATATTAACTGAAAAATAGAGTCTCACTCGGTGGCGATTCAGCAACTGGAACAACAATTTGGACAAAAGTTTCTTCAAAGTTGAACCAATGCTAAAAGGGAACCTTACCAAGTAATACGGTTCAAAATCCTAAAAATGAAGGGCACTGTATGGCGGTCATGACTCGGAGTGGCAAAAGTACTGTAGATTCCCCCATGCCAATGGTTGAAAATAAAAACCATAGGAAGAGAGTGAATGAGGAAACCAAGGCATGCAACACTGGAGAACAACCCAAGAAATATAAAACCTTCCCAAGGCCCCCTCCTCCTTTTCCCCAAAGGCTTGGGAAGAGGAAGGAGGAAGGTAAGTTTGAACAGTTCTAGGTGATGATTAAGAAATTGTCAGTAGACATCCCTATAATTGAAGCTCTTGAGAGGATACTGGGGCATTCTAAATGGATGAAAGATCTAGTCAAGAAGAATTAAAAAGTGAGCCAAGACCACTCTAAAAATTTTCAAAATTGTAGTATCATCACTGCAATGTCTTTAGTGCAAAAGCTGGATGACTCGTGTACATTCACCATACCATGCACTATAGGGGAACTTAAGTTTGCTAAAGCACTGTTTGATTTGGGGGATGACATTAACTTAATGCCTCTTGTTGTATTCAGAAAGCTCGATTTGGGGAACCTTGTCCCTACGAAGATACGGTTGTTCATGGCAGACAGAACAGTCAAGAAACCTATGGTGATATTGTGTGATGTGCTGGTAAAGGTAGACAAATTTATATTTCCTGCAGATTTTGTTCTACTTGACTATGCGGTTAATTTTGCAGTTTCTATCATCTTTGGAAAACCTTTCTTAGCGACAAGTTATGCATTAGCTGATATGGAAAAGAGCCTACTCATTTTCAGGCTTGGGGAAGAGACAACTGTGTTCTAAGTGGGTCAACATGACAGAATGAATTCTAAGTTCCAAGTCATTTCAATGATTTCAACGGGTAAGGACAGTGAAGTGGAGATCCCAATAGAATTAAGGCTCGGAATAGATCCTTTAGCGGCTGTGTTGATGAATTTCGATGATGACAACATTCCTGGATATGAGGAAATAATAAATGCTCTTGGGGTGTCATTTGGGACGAGAGGACAAGCAATGTTGGAGTTAGATTTATGCAACAGCGAAACACCACCTACTAAGCCTTTTGTAGAAGTCCCACCAGAGTTAGAGTTAACGGAATTGTCCTCGCATCTGCAATTTGCATCCTTGGGAGAATGTAGTACATTACTTGTGATTATTGCATCAGATTTGAGTGAAGATCAAATAGAGGCCCTTGTCTCGATTTCAAGAAGTTCAAAAGGGCCATTGGGTGGACAATTGCAGACATCATCGGCATACCCCTTGGGATACGCACTTAAAAGATTTAACTAGTCTAAGATTATAAACCAAGTATTAAGCATCAAATAAGGTTAAAGCTCCCCAATGCAAGAGTCAGTAAGGAAAGAAATCATCATGTGGTTAGGTGCACGAGTAATCTACCCAATTGCCAACTGTGAGTGGGTAAGTCTAGTGCAGTGTGTTCCAAAAAAAAGAGGTATCACATTGGTGCCTAATGCGAAGAATGAGTTGATCCCAATGAGACTATTCACCAGATGGAGAGTGTGTATGGATTATAGAAAGCTCAATATGTCTACCGGGAAAGATCATTTTCTTATGCCCTCTATGGGTCAGATGCTCGACAGATTGGCAGAGAAGGGGTGGTACTGTTTCCTTGATGGATATTCGAGGTACAATCAGATTGTTATTGCATTCAAGGACTAGGAGAAGACAACTTTCACATGCCCTTATAGTATCTTTGCATTTAAGAGAATGCCTTTTGGACTATGTAACACTCCAAAAACATTTCAAAGATGTATGATGTCTATCTTCTCAGACATGGTTGGGAGTACTATTGAGTTGTTCATGGACGATTTTAGTGTTGTCGACCAGTCCTTTGAAGAATACATGTTACATTTACATAATGTGTTGCAGAAGTGCGTTGAGAGTCACTTGGTTCCAAATTTTTTGAAATGCCATTTTATGGTGAAAGAAGGCATCATACTTGGTCACAAAATTTCAGGCAAGGGAATTGAGGTGGATAAAGCAAAACTTGAGGTTATAGAGAAATTGCCACCACCAATTTCAGTAAAAGGTAGTAGGAGCTTTTTAGGCCACGCCAGATTGTACCGCCGATTCATAAAGGACTTTTCTAAGATGTCACAACCATTGTGTAAGTTGTTGGAGTAAGACGCCAAGTTTGTTTTGATGATGCATGTTTGCATGCCTTTGATGTATTGAAAAGAAGGCTGACCACAACACCTATTATTGTGGCTCCAAATTGGTTACAATCTATGATGTGAGTGGATTTGCACTTGGTGTAGTGTTGGGACAACAAAGGGAGAGAATTCTGCATCCGATCTATTATGCCAGCAAACCATCAAATATGGCCCAAAAAAATATACAATGACCGAACAAGAATTTCTTGCCTTAGTTTTTGCTTTTGAAAAATTTCGATCATACTTATTAGGGGGAAGCTGATTGTGCACATACATCATGCAACGCTCAAATATCTGATGGACAAAAAGGATGTAAAACAAAGATTAATCAGCTAGGTACTTCTCCTGCAAGAGTTTAACTTTGATGTGATTGACAGAAATGGGTCTGAAAATCCAATAGCTGATTATCTCTCTAGATTGGATGATGAAGCTATGGTGAAGTTCGATGATCATCTTGACATAAATGACTCATTCCCTGATGAGACAATTTTTTTGACCTCACATAATCTTATACTTAATTTGCAAACTATGCTAACTACGTGGTGAATGATATAGTTCCATCTGATTTGAACTCCCATCAATGTCGCTAGTTTATGCATGATGTCAAGAAGTTCTTCTATGATTAGCCATACTTATTTCGTATTTGTGGAGATAGGATCATCCGTCGATGAGTTCCAGAAGTGGAAATGATGAGAATTCTTCAAGTATGCAACTCTTCATTGGTAGGTGGTCATCACAGTGGAGCTCGTATGGATTACAAAGTATTGCAGTGTCGCTACTATAGGCCATCTATACATCAAGACGCCCATTATTATGTAAAGTATGGCTACAATTGGCCATCTATACATCAAGACGCCCATGATTATGTAAAGTCTTGTGATAGATGCCAAAGAGAGGGTGGAGTTTTACGAAGGCACTAACTCCCTCTAAATCTTATTTTTCTCATAGAACAATTCGATGTTTGGGGCATTGATTTTATGTGACCTTTTGTTAGCTCTCATTGTAACAAGTACATTCTGGTTGCAGTAGCTTATGTCTCTACGTGGGTGGAGGCCGTGGCTCTACTAAACAATGAGGGTAAAAGTGTTACCGCGTTTCTCCAAAGAAGCATTTTCTCAAGGTTTGGTACGCTTCGGGCAATTATTAGTGATGAGGGTTCCCATTTTTGCAACCGATTATCCAAAGCTCTCCTTGAAAGATATGGTGGAAGCACCATGTGGCAACCCAGTATAATCCCCAAACCAGTGGGCAAGTGGAAGTATCAAATTGAGAAATAACACAAATCTTATCCAAAACGGTGAATATGAATCGCACTGATTGGTCAAGGAAATTGGATGATGCTTTATGGGCCTACCGGACTGCTTTCAAAACTCCCACTGGAATCCCCTTGTCAACTGGTGTTTGGGAAGGCCTGTCACTTGTCGGTTGAACTTGAGCACAAGGCATTTTGGGCATTGAAGAAGTTGAATCTAAATTGGCATGAAGCTGTAACTTCTAGGTTGATGCAAGTGAATGAGCTCTATGAACTTAGACTACATACATATGAGAGCTCTGTATTACACAAACAACGAATGAAAGTTCAGCATGATCGAGGAATTGAAGATCGCCAATTTTCCTTGGGAGACATGGTATTACTCTACAACTCAAGGTTGAGGTGGTTTCCTGGAAAACTCAAATCTAAGTGGATGAGGCCCTTTAGAGTAGTGTACATTTTTAGTCATGGAGCCATTGAGTTAGAAAGAAAGGATGGAAACACTTTCAAAGTCAATGGTCAGAGGGTCAAACAGTACAAAGGTGACATGGAAGAAATAAAGACAGTGGTAGATTGGGATCTTGATGAAGCATGAGCTCACAAGCTTTCTTTCGTGTCGCAACAATACATCAAGCGCTTCCTGGGAGGCAACCCAAGGTATGCTCCTTGCACATTTTCTATGTGTTTTTACTTTGAGGACAAAGTATCCTATTTTGGTGGGGTGTGGGAAGTTATGGATTTAGGCGAAGTCTGACTAACCTCGAGTCCATAACATCCCCTATTTTTGATCCCAAAATTTTCTTGCCGTGCTTCTTTTTTCTTGCGAATGTTTACTTTTCTATTGAACCGGCAAGTTTAAGTAGTATAAATAATGTGTAAATTCATAGTAGTGTTATCGGTTTGCATATACATAGTCTTTAATTGCGTTTTAAAGTTTTGATTAAAAATTGAGGACCCTCAAAATTTTTGAGATTGCAGTTGTTGATGCATTGATACATTTTTTAGTATCTGGCAATCTTTGTTCAAGAAATTCATAGCTAAGCTGAGGCTGAAAGCATAACCAATGAGTCTATACTTGATTGTGGATGCAATGCCATGTGTGTTGTGAGCTTATTTTGCTACATTCATTCATCTTGTATGGACTCAGAAATTTCCTTAGTACTCTAAGATTTGTTTGCTGATGTGGTGGATATGGAAAGGATCTTAGGCTTTTGTTCTTTGAGTAAACCCACTATTGGCCTAGATGACCTACCAAATGAGTGAGTGAATCCCTTGTTCAAAATTTTTGAGCTTCTCATGTACTCATTCCGTCTTGGCACTTTGCTAACTTAACCTTGTTTGATGAAATACCTTGATACTGGCCTTGGTCTATCCTTGAGCATGTAAACCTTGATTGAGGCCAAAGGCCTAAGTTGAGGGTGGCTACAATTGGTGACCCTAGTTTGAGGCGTAGATATTGTTTACGTCACCTGAGGCTAAGAGCATAAGTTGAGGGTGGCCCTTATTATTGTAAACTAATAACAATAAGGTGGTTAGTTGGGAAATCAAGAAACAAATGAGAAAAGTATGAACCGAGTGAAGAAAAAGGAGAGAAAAGTGCCTTGAGTTGAGAAAAAGAAGCAAAACTGAGTTTGAAATTGAGGTAAAGCTGAAAAAGAGAAAGAAAACACTCGAGAAAAGTTCAGAAAACGAGAATAAGGGTGGACTTATTGAAAAAAGGGTTGGATTATGAAAGCAAAAAGTGTTGGTAAACATGGTTCAAGGATAACTTCTAGTTACTACTTGCTGAAAATACCATACCAAAGCCCCCTGGACCTATGTTACAAGCCCATAAGTCCTAAAGTGATCCAAATCCACTTTACCACCACACTAGAGGATGAGTATAGAGGCAAGCCTATGGTCTTAGTTAGTATGTATGAATTTCAACTGTGAGAGTGAGAATGCTTCCTCAGTCCCTGAATTCTAAATGCTTTTTGAGTGAGTATGAGGGACTTCTTTCCAGTGAGGGCATTTGCACTACTTGAATAGCATATGACTACACCAGCAATAGTGGATGGTTGACGCTCCTTAGCTTATCATAGTTGGATTGTCAGGTATCTCATTGTGTTTTTATTTTTCTTAATGACCTTGGAATCCTATTTTGAAAATGGTAGTTGGGTACCTGAATCGAAAGAGTTGTTGTATATGCCATTAGCATAGCTGCTATTTATCTCTCTTTGTCTGCATAGATTGATTTGTCGCTTAAGGACATGTAACAATTCTAAGCTGAGGGTGTTGATGTGCTGTCAAAACACAACAGATTTGATTCCTACAACAAGGAATTTGTGAGTTCTTAGTGCGACTTCTTATGATTTTTATGTGTTTTCGTGTTGTTCTTGCAAAAATGTTAGGTTGGCATGATTTTGAAGAAAAGTTGCAGATTTTGCTGAAGCATAAGAAATAGGAGCACACCTACAGTCGCAGCCCAAGCTACGAGTCGTAGAGTGTGTCATAGCAAGAATTAGAGACCAACATTCAGAAATATGCTAAGTAGAGGTCACCCCTACCAGGCCAGCCTATGAGTCGTAAATCTCACCATAACTCATATACATAGAATCGTAGTAGGAATCAGAGAGCTAAAATATTGGACCAAAAACTGAAGGCCAAGACTATGAGAAGAACATATGAGTCATAGCTCAAGCAATGACTTGTACCTGTAAGTCGTACCAGTTTAGTCCAAAATGCCAAGAGCCTAATACGAGACCCCAACTACGACTCGTAGGGACTACGAATCGTAGGTCACCCTAGGAGTCGTACCTCAAGGCGTACTCGCTGCCTGCTATCTTTTTTGTGTTATTTTTAGGGTTTATTTATGAACACTATAAATACTTCAAGTTAGGTTTTTTAGATGATGGCAGATTTTAGAAGATAGAACTTCCTTTTGAATATTCGTTAAAGAATATTTTAGGGTTTTAGATTAAATAATTGTTCTCTCTTAGAAAACCCATTTTGGTGATTTCAAATCTTGCTTTGTACTCATTGTTTATCAATCAAGCTTTTTGGTTTGCAACATGTGGTGTCTACAATCTTCATTATTTTTGGTAAAACTCTCAATTATGTCATTTATTTGCATTTTTTCTTGGTTTACCTAGCCATAAGTAGCTAAGCACCCATAACTTGGGTTGTAGCAATCATGGGTAGTTGATTTAAGATAACGTAGGTTTACTACATTTCTACGATTGGGTTTGCATATATTGTGTATTTCCCTTCATTATGATTGTCATTTTGTGGTGGCCAACACCAAACCCCACCTACTATCACTAACCCAACGAAGGTAGTGATGAATATGAAAAGGGAAGTAGATGGTAGAATGTGGTCGATGTATTCTCGTCTATTCGACAAAACTTGAACAAAGGGAGGTTGACTGGGATTGTTGGTAACGATTACTTGGCACGCCATGGTGGCCGGCCAAGCGCCATGGTAAAACTCGACCTTACCTTTACAAGAGGACCGGAAGAACCTAATTAACATTCTTGTATGCGAATTTTCAATTGTAATTATGTTGCCTAGGGTAATCGAGTAAACAAACCATGGTGAACACAATTCCCAAGTTGTCCCTAAAATTGAGTGTTTCCTAACATCTTAATTTAGTGTTTAATTTACTTTGTTTTTGAATAACAAGAAACCCCCCAACCCCAATTTACAGATTTTAGTTATTTATACTTGTAATGATTAATAGTGGATTCTTGTACTCAATTCCCATATTCCCTATGGATTCGACCCTAACCTTCAGTTAGGTTAATTGCTGACAGCGACTGCTTTCTTATTGGAGCATGATCATCACCGTAGGTTGTGTGTGCATTATGTTGATAGATTGAAGGAAAGGATTTTTCATGAGTCTCATCGTTCTTCTTACTCTATTCACCGCGTGTATACTAAGATGTATAGAGATTTGAGAGAGGTGTATTAGTAGGGAGGTATAAATAGGGACATTGCCAAAATTGTTTCTAGTTGCCATAGTTGCCAACAAGTTAAAGTCGAACATGAAAGGCCAGGTGGCCTAATCCAAGAATAGAGACTCCAACTTTGAAGTAGGAAGAGATTAATAAGGATTTTGTGGTTGGATTGCCCAAGGCTAGAAAGGGTTTTTATTCCATATGGGTTAGAGTTGATAGGATTACGAAATCGGCTCACTTTCTACCGGTAAAGATTGCATATGGAACTGAAGATTATGCTAGGTTGTACATTCATGACTTGGTGAGGTTGCATGGGGTTCCTTTGTTCATCATATCGGATCATGGTGCACAGTTCACTTCACACTTTTGGAGGTCCTTCCAAAGAGGTCTTGGAACCAAGGTAAATCTTAGTAAGGCCTTTCACTCTCAAATAGATGACCCAGCTGAAAGAACTATCCAAACACTTGAGGACATGCTTAGTGCTTGTGTATTGGAGCTTAAGGGTAGTTGGGATGATCATCTTCCATAGATTGAGTTTGCATATAACAACAACTATCATTCTAGCGTCGAAATGGCTCCTTTTGAGGCTCTCTATGGTAGATGTTGTAGATCACCAGTTGGGTGATTTGAGCTTCAAGAGCTGGCTTCGTTGGGTTCTGAGCTAGTTGTGGATTCTATGGAGAAGGTAAGGATGATTATAGAAAGGTTGAGAATATCCCAAAGTAGCCAAAAGTCTTATACCGATGTGAGAGGGAGGGAGCTTGAGTTTACGGTGGGTAGTTGGATCTATTTGAAGGTGTCATCGCTAAATGGTGTAGTTCATTTTGGTAAGAAGGGTAAGTTCAGCCCTAGATATGTGGGTCCTTATAGGATGATGATGAGGATTGGTAAGGTGGCCTACGAGTTGGGTTTTCTTAGTGAAATGGAATTGGTTGATCCGATCTTTCATGTGTCTATGTTGAGGAAGTGTGTGGGTGATCCTAATGCCATTGTGCCTCTTGATGTTGTAGGGGTAGTTGAAGACAACTTGACATATGAAGAGGTTCTAGTAGAGAACTTGGATAGGCAAGTGAACAGGTTGAGGAACAAGGATGATGCTTCCATTAAGGTTTTTTGGAGGAATCAACAAGTCGAAAGTGCTACATAGGAGGCCGAAGCAGATTTGCAAAAGCGATAATCTTATGTATTCCATCCTACTCAACACTAAGGTACTAACTCTAAATCTTCAGTGTGATTTCATGTTTTATGTTCTAGCCCCTAAGTCATTTGCATACATTCATGTCAATATTGATAAAGTTCATGATGATTTTAAAAATGATGTTTTAAGTGTGTTGTTACATTCTTAAGTCATTTGCATACATTCATGTCAATATTGACAAAGTTCATGATGATTTTAAAAGTGATGTTTTAAGTGTGTTGTTACATTCTTATTGGGGATGATTTTCTCATGATTAATCTTGTCATACGAGGACGAATGTTCCCAATGGGGAGATATTGAAACAACCCAAAAAGTACCCGAAAATGTGCATCGGAAGTGCCCAGAATCATGATTTTCATATATCACAAACTCCGTGCATGATATCAAAAATCCAACTTCATATTCTTATTCAGGGGGTCAAATTGAGTAGGAAATGGGTCTAACCTCAATTTAAGAGCAACTGTAGAAAAATTTGAAAATCATAAAAATGCGATTTCGAGAGGCGATCCGCGCCCTTGGTGCGACGCACCGAGGGCATGTTGCAGTGTATTTTGTGCACTATTTTTCTTGCCTGGTCAAAAGCCTTTGGGTTTTAGGCTTACGTGTCCCCATGCATGAAAATACCTATACATAGACTTATTTTACCCTCATGTCATTCAAGACATTCACAAATACTCTCTCAAATACTTAGATAATATTTCATCTCCAAATTTCAAGTACCAAAAATGCATTCAGATTCTAAGGTTCTCATTTAAGCTTCAAGTCTCCATCTCCAATGTTCATCAAGCTACTCCCCAAGGTCATGGTATGTAGGTTTCTTTCATGGGTTACTTTCACCCACGATGCCCAAGCTTCCTTTTATCTAAAATTGTATGATTTAAAGTTGGTTTACTTATAGGTCTTACTTATTATGAAATTCACTACACACTTGTTAGGTTTTCATGAAATTATGGTTGCAACTACAAAAAAATCAGCATTTAGCGACGGAGTGTAGCAACAAATAGATTGTCGTCGCTATATAATGATGGATTAGCTACAGATCCACAATTATATTGATAACGATGGACTAGCGATGAAATCTATTGCAAAAAATTGGCGCATATTTCACGCCATAAAATTTAGCTATAAAATTAGTGATAAAAAAGGGTAGAATAGATGTTTATTTTATAGCGATGGAATTAGCAACAGAAAATCCGTTGCCAAGCTTTTAAATATTTATCATTGTATTGTATGCATAATTGGTACCAAATATATTCGTAGCTACTATTTAGGAAAAAATATTTGACTTCTTTTTTAGAAAAATTACTCACCAATGCGTAACAAAGTTTTAAAATAAAAATAAATATGATTTTTAACATTAAAATATTTGTTTGGAAATCCAAAAGAAAAATTCTCTCTGGAGATGGCGAACTCTCCATAGAACTTGTGAAACTAGGGTTCTGCTGCTAGCTATCCTTATTCGGTGAACTATTTCTCTGATGAACTACTCTCTAGCGGAACTAGGGTTTCTCTTTAGCAAATCTATCTGGTAAACTCTTTCTCCAACAGATCTTTTCGAGAAATCTCTCTCAGGGTGAACTCTCTCTAAAAGATTTCATCACGTAATAGATGTGCCTTTATATTTGATTTAGCCTCAAAAGTTAAATTTCAAGTTCGATTGTTGGTTGCTCCATAGGTTACGGGGTTTTTAAATGGAACTAATATTTAAGATTGGTATTTTTTTCTGAATCTTAATTCGAGACTATGCTTAGAACAACATAGCTTTTTAGGTTTTTTGTAAAGGTTCAACACCTGCAGCTTGATGCTACTTCTCCTTGCACAAAGCTCTGGTTTCTCTTCTCTCTCACTAGTGAATGACTTCTTCTCTAAGACAATAGGTACCCCTGCTGTACTTGTTGCAGAATTATGGGTCATTTTAGTTTCAATTCATGTTTTTTAGCTTTCTCTATCATGTGCATTATCTAGTAATAAGCCCTATGTCAACAAATCCTCCCTGCTATGTGCTATATTTTTCCCAACAGTATTCTGGAGAGAAGATCAAACAGTGAACTTCTCTTCAGTTGTCAAATGAAAAATATTTCTTGTTTATACTAGTTTACTTGTAAAAGGTCGTGATTATGATCTCTAAAAAGTAGGATCATTATGATGTTCAAGATTTATATTTGAAGACTAAGAAAAAAAGTAATGCATCTCTTACACTTATTCTATCAGAGTTGACAAGCACCCAAGGGTATGGTCTAGTAGTCACTAAAGTGAGATGAAAACTATGAGGTCTCATGTTTAACAATTCTCAGGAGAGTAAACAAACATTGAGTGATTTCTTCCTATTTGTCTAGACCTTGGTGGACAATGTTACTTGGTATTGGGCGCAGGTGGAATGTAGCAAGTCACCAATAGAATATTCGATTTGTGCACAAATTGGCACAAAATTATTATTATTCTGGAAATCTATTGGCATTAGTAGATAGTGAATTCAAAGTTTAGTTGGAAATTTAGTGATTTCATTTTTTGATGCCTTTATTTTGATATGTTATTTAGGCTTTGGGGAGCTCGATGCCAAGTTTTTTATCATAGTATTAATAATTTGTGCATTCAGCTTGACTGCAGTTGGGTAGTTTGAGTCCTTGTACCTTGCGGATGCTTGACACATTTCCCTGAAGGTCAATTAGCTCTTCCCTACTTCGCTTTTTCTGTTTTCGTGGCAAAGGTTTCCAACAAGTCATATCAAAATATCAAACATGGAATTCATGTTGTTCTAAGCATAAAATTAAGATTCAGTCCACAGATAATCTTAATATCTAAATCAAAATTAAGCTTTACGAAAATATTAGTTGAGACTACATAGCTTTTAAGATTATTTTAGTCTAAATTAGATGGTCAGTGAAACAATATTTTTTATGATTTAAATATTTTATCAACTTGTACTAAATTGGTTACTTCTAAATCTTATTTTGTGCAAGTAGCAGGATCTGTTTCTTCAAACACCATGTTCACTAGTTTTTACTTTTAAGAACTCTGCATCTTTGGCTGTTCTTTCAAGTTTCTGTTGTGCATGCTATTTCTTTTTCTTTTTATTTTATGTGTGTGCGTGCATTTGATACTTATGGTAATAAATTATTGTTCATGTTGAAAATAAGTAACACCTAGCTCATTTGAGAACTTTCATAGAACTAATGAGTCTTGGTTCAGGAAATGGTTACATTTAAATGTAAGTGTTTGATATTATGAAGTAGTAAAGTTGAATGGTGACATTAAGATAAGAACATCGTTTCCACCAGGTGATTTAGCTTTCCCTTCACTGGTACTATGTAGTCCTTCCTCACAGCTTTCACGTCCAGTAATCCCGATTCATTCATCCCTTAATTTAGTTCCAGGTCATATCTCTCTCTCCTCGTTTTTGTAATAGCTACAAGTTTAACAAAATTCAGACAGTGTAGTTCAAGTGTTGATGGTTGCAACTTATGCATACATGTGTGCACAGTATATATAAAATTCTTTTCTTTTCTTGACCAAAAAGAATTCTAGACATAAATTAAAAAGTACTATGGCATATAAATCTTTACTTAAAAAGAGAGTTTAAGGTTGATATGAGATATAAATTTCGAAGAATCAATCTTTTAAGTTCTTAATGTTGAATTCATTTTACTTTAAGAATTATGATTTTATACCTATTTTTACTGACTAATAAATGTTTACACATAACTTTGCGTCAGAAATAATATTGGATTCACATAAACTCAGTGATAGTATGGAGCATAATAAATTATAAACCCAAGCATTTGTGTGTTTATACACATGCTAAATATATTTTAATCATGTTGATGAACTAGTTTGCCAGCCAACTGTAGTATTTTTTCTTTTTTGGCCTTCTTTATAATATAATCTTGTAAAGTAGTATGTCCCACATATTTAACTTTTTTGAGAAGTGAAAACTAGGGGGTGGGGGGATGTTTGCATTTTTTTAAAGAAAAAAGATGGTGAAAATTAACAAGTACATAATTGTAAATGGTAAAAGAATCATTTGTATCTCTTTGTGTAAAGGCTAGTGTGTGTACGTAATTGAAAGTAATCATGTCATGAACCAAAAAATTTATTTTGTAATATATGATCTCATTAGAGCATCAAGTATTAAAATTTTCAATAGAGGTTACACTATTTCTATATGATATCAATTATCTTGTTTATTTTTAATTCTAATTGTCTTTTTTATTTTAATAGCAAATAGGAACATGAATAATCAAGAGCATTGTTGGATGTATAAGAGCTTGGATGGTAAGGGGCTATTAATTCGAGTTTCATAACTGGTGTGAATGATTTTATAATGTTTTCTTGTTCTCAGCACAACAGCATGAGTGGTGACAATGTTAGATGTCAATGTAAAAAGTGTTGAAACATTAAATACGTTGATGATGAAACGGTTAAAGTGCACCTTTTTCAGCATGGATTTGTTGAGGGATATTTCATTCGGAGGTATCAAGGAGAAGAAAAATAGTCATTGAGATGACTTCTAGTGGTGATTTGCATGGTGGTGGTTAAGAAAAATTTAGATATGAGAATCTATATAGTCGAATGATTTTGGATGTAGCTGAATCCAACTTTGATCAAGGCTCGAGTTGGCAATCTTTTAACTATATTGAAGATAGACCATCTCATCCAAATGAACCTCCAAGTAAGGAGGAGCCTAATCCCAAATCTAAAGAATTATATGATTTGCTTCAATCTGCTAATGCAGAGTTGTATCCATGTTCTTCTATGTCTCAACTCGAAGTAGTCTCAAGAATGTTGAATACTAAAATAGATAATACTTTGTCGAAAAGATGTTATAACCAAATCATGCAATTGTTGAAAAAGGCTTTATCCGAAAAATAACAATGTGTCTGATAGCTATTATCAAACCAAGAAGTTAGTGTGAAGTTTGGGATTTTCTATTGAAGAGATTGATTGCTGTGAATTAGGATGTATATTGTATTGGGAGGATGATAAGCACCTTACATCTTGTAAATTTTGTGGCCATGAGAGGTATAAGTGTCGTGCTAGTTCTCGTTAGAGAAAATCTATTTCTTATAAAAAGATATATTATTTTCCTTTGATTCCCAGTTACAGAGATTATATGCATCCCACGCTATAGCTTCTGGCATGAGATGGCATCATGAGAATATACAAGAGGATGGATTAATGCATCATCCATCTGATTCTGAGGCTTGGAAGCACTTTAACGAAACTCATCCTTTTTTTGCTGTTGAGCCAAGAAATGTAAGGTTGGGGTTTTGTACGGATGGTTACTAACTATTTGGTCAGTCTGGGAGGACATACTCCATATATTCTGGAAAAAATCAAAGACAATCTACAATCACGTCTAGATTTGATGAACTACTGCAACCGACCTTAGTTGGCAAAAGATACTAGTGGAAAATATCCCAAAGCTATATATACATTAGATAAGGAAGCAAGATCTATCTTGTTTAATTGGGTGAAAAGTTTGAAGTTTCCAGATGGATATGTTTCGAACTTGGGTCAATGTCCAGATACTAATGCAAAAAGATTATATGGCATGAAAAGTCATGATTATCATGTGTTCATGAAACGACTAATGCCTATTGCCTTTCGAGCTACTTCCTAGTAATATGTTGCAAGCATTTACTAAATTGAGCTTATTTTTTAAAGATCTTACTTCTACTACTCTACGAGTCGATGACATGAAGAGATTATAGGTACATATTCCACAAATCTTGTGTAAGTTAGAACGTATATTCTCCACGATTGTTTGACTCAATGGAACATTTGCCCATTCAGTTGCCATATGAAGCAATAATTGTTGGACTCGTACAATAACGGTGGATCTATCCTTTTGAAAGATAAATATGAAACATTATATCCAAATTATAATATTCTACATGAATCTTTTAATATAATAATTCATCAATTTATATAGGTATCTTGGATCACTTAAAAGAATGATTGGGAATAAAGCTAGTGTTGAGAGTTCCATTTGTGAAGTATACTTGATGGCAGAGTCAACACACCTAATTTCTCATTAATTTGAACCACATATCATGAAACGTAATCATAATGCAGATCAAAACGATGATGGTAGTGTTGTGAAAGAAAGTGAAGGAAATTTGTCAATATTCACTCATCCAGGTCGATTGTGTGGAGAAGGAAAAAGGCGGATTTTATCTTTTGAAAGAAAATCAAGGCTGCCCAAACTTATATTTTACTAAATGATAAAGATGTTCAGCTGTTTGTGAGGTATGATTTGCAAGTTTTTACTCTCTTAATGTTGTAAGATGACATATTACTATCTATTTAACTTGTTATTTCGCAATGAAGTATGTACATACAACGTTTGCAAGAAAAAATTTCAAATGTATCTCAAGATCAAATAAATGAGAGCCTTGAAATGAACTTCTCAATATGTTCAAGGAATACGTAAGTCTCCAACAATCATTATTCTTTAAATAGCTATATACTTTAATTGTATTAGTAAATATAACACCATCTTACAAACTTTTTAAATAGGTCCGATGCAAGAACATTGAGAATAGATTCTTGCGTAGTCTAGCTCATGGACCATTAATAGAAGTGACATGTCATTCAGTGTATTTTGTTAATGAATATAAACTTTACACGAAATATCATGGTAGCGCAAGATCAACAATGAACAGTGGAGTTTGTATTTCAGAACCAAATTTTGGTGACTATTATGGATGAATAAAAGAGATTATACAAGTGAAATACCGAGAAGTACCTTTAAAGAAAACTGTACTATTTAAATGTGAATGGTTTGACCCAACAGTGAATGTTGGTGTTAAGAAGCATAATCAGTACAAATAGGTTGATTTAACCTTCATCATCGGTACAAAAAATATGAACCTTTTATTCTTGCAATGCAAGCAACTCAAGTGTAAATATTTTTTTATTTTCAGGTATCTTCCTGTTCTATTTTCTTGTGCTTAAATGGTGTAAATTATAAAATACTAGAAGTCATTGTTACTCTCTACAGTAGCAGGTTGTAATACATAATTATTGAGATCACATGCAAATGGTATATTGTCTTTCAAATGACATGTATTATCATTTTTAGTAGTTGAAATTGCACAATCATATGCACTTTAGAAATTCTGAACTTCATTCTAGTTTATGCTACTTCCTATATCCTGAAATGCCAGAATCATGGCGCTGTGATTTTTTTATAAAGCTAATCTTTTATATTTCTTGTAAATATGACTCGAGGTCGAGGTAGAGGTCGAGTTAGCACAAGTCCTACAGGCAAATCCTTGCGCAGAGGTAATTTTTTTAATCATGGAATTATGCCTACAGTTCCCATTACAACAGTTAATCCTCGACAAGTTGGTACGAGTTCCTCAAGTGGAGAATGTCACGTTAGCCAAGTTCAAGCATCAAGTCTAAATAGTACAGCATTAGTGGTACCCACTCAATCATCAGACCCAAATAGTAGTCTACCAGTGGTACCAATTCAAGCATCAGGTCAAGATAGTACCTCACCTGTTCATTTGGAACAACCTCCGACTACCCCTAAATAGAGAAACACAACAATAGGCGGGGTACATCTCTTGAAGCAACACAATTGGTGATCAAGTTGATTGTAGCAGTACCAATGGATAACAAATACTTGTGACTATTTCTCCTACAGGGTTAGTCTGTTACTGCACTTTTCTATTAATATCGATATTGGTATATGATATGTTTTAAAATAACATCTTCTAAGTTCAGAAGAGATGAAAATATTTTAGTTTAGAGAATTTAAGGTGTAATCCTTAATAATTGAATTTACCTTCTATATTGATATTCACACACAGGACTAATGTCATTACCTTTTAAAATCATTTCAGAAGGCATTCTACTGGAATTCCTCAATTGATACTATTGTGAAGAAACAATGGGGGCGTAAGGCAGCACTTTGATATAGTGATTTCGTTTCCAAAATTAAAAAAATAAAGTGTGGATGGATCATATCCAAGAGAACGTATTGAACAGTTGGAAGACACTTTGGGCAGATCAGAAAAGTATTGATAGTCTGAAATAAATGTAAAAAATCATCGTGGTCATGAGAATGAAAGTGCCATAGGAACTCACACAGGTGGCTCAATTACTGTTGGAGAGCATCGCAAGAGACTTGTAAGTGTATTTCATATAAACAATATGATAATTATTTTTTATTTGATAGCTTAGAGTTTAAAAAGTTGTGATTACTCTTATGGAATGAGCTTGTTCAACTATGGTTTAAATTTATTTCTTAAATTTAAGATTTGTCTGGACTTATCAAAATGTGAAAAGCTCATTTCTGTTTAATTTTCTGAAGTTGTAAGCTATGAATTGTTTAGATGAACATCTGTTGAATTTTAATTGTTTAGCTAAGTTCTCATTGGTACCTAGTAATTTCTTTTTTCCACCCTCTAATCTAATAATAGTTGCAGCCAAATTGTCTTTAAGATTATGATATCCTACTCATTTCCTTTATGAACGTTTCTTGCTTGTATGTCTTATTGGGTATCGTCTAGAATGGTAATCAAACAAGGAGATGGGAAAGTTGGAGGTTTTTGGCAGTTGCATAGTTTCAACAGCTGCGTTAGGACTCCTTGTGTTTCATGTGGGAGTCAGAGGCCATATAATTTATTGACATATATTTCGGTGTAGTACTTAGGGTGTTGGAAATGTACACAGTATGTTATGAATTAGATTGTCCTTTTGACTGTGAGGCCTAAAACTCATGCTTGATTACTTCTTTTTTTCTTAAAATCAAGATAAGCGAATTCTCTATTGAAAATAAAGATCAATCATTTTCTAGTTCCTATAACTTATAGATGGCTGAGCTGGGGGTGAAACACCTTCAGATAAATTGGTGGTGCTCCCTTCTGCTTTAATCATGCTATTTTGCCTAACAGCTTCTAAGGAAGGAGCTGTTGACTTTTCCAACCATCATTTCACCTAGTAGTTCAATGGTGGAGTTCCTTTCTATGGTGTAATAACTATATTTCTCAAAGCTTATTTATGTGTTCTTAACACAAAAAATTTGCTTCTGATATGAGAACTTCTGATTTAAAACAGGTTTATAAAAAATCTATATTTTTGTAATTTCTTAGAATTGCTTTCAAGGTTGTTTCCATTGTTATATGTTTTGAATTGAGGAGTGATTTTTCTATAGGCAGTTGAAAAGTGTCGAGATCCAACACCAAGCAAGATGCATTTACACATCCATACATATGATCATAATGAAAAATCTTTTGTTGGTAGTCAATCACAAATCGTTCATGTAAGTTATTATTTTCTATATAGATTTCATTTTTGTTCATCTCACTCTCTTTGTATAAAATACTTCATACTGAATTATTATTGTTATTGTGCTCATCATACTCCATAAGAAGGGTGACCTTATGAATTGATTCCTCATTTGAAAGTGGGTGGCCTGTTATGTTAGACAAGTTCCTTAGAATTGACTTCTTAATTGAAAACTGCAAAAAAGTCTACAATTTCATAATTTTGTCCTCAACTTTCTGTGCTGAAGCATCAATTCATAAATTTGAAGTAGGATTTGTTCTGTTCCTAGACACCACATTTGTAGTGATATATGAATGTAATCAGATTTAATTGTTTGTAGAAGAGATTGTTTGGTATTTTTTGTTATTAAATTTAATTCTTTGTAAAAGAGGTTGTTTGATATTTATTAAATTTGATTCTTTGTACAAAAGGTTATTTGATAGGCAATAAACACCATCAATTTCATGTTCTTTAGCTTTCTCTACCATGTGCATTGTTTAGTAACAAACCTTATGTCAACAAATCCTCCTTGCTATGTGCCATATTTGTCCCAATAGTGTTCTGGAGAGAAGATCAAACTATGAACTTCTCTACAGTTGTCAAATGAAAAATTTTCTTGTTTATATTAGTTAACTTGTAAAATGTCATGATTATGGTCTCTGAAGTGTAGGAGACATCAAGAAGTGTTAGTTACAAGAAAAAGAGGAAAAAAATACTTACAGGAATCTAATGATTTTACAAACTAGGCTAAATCCTCTAGTGACATTTTTAACACCAAAAGTAGGTAGATATTGTATAACTGTGAAGTAAATTAGTAGTGCACGAAAATGCAACAAGTATGTAGGATATAATGCAACAAGAAATGGCATGTACGATCAATTCTTAAGTATGTAGGATATAATGCAACAAGATATACATCATGTAGGTATAGGGTATGCGTTAGTACATTTGAATATACTAAGTATGTAGGATATAATGCAACAAGAAATGGGAAACATAGTGAAAATGCGTAATGATAATCAATAGATAACATAATAAAAATATGGCATGTACGATCAATTCTTAAGTAAATCATGCTTTGCAAATCATTCATTTTACATAGAACATAATATATAAATGTGGAAAGAAACCTCAACCGACATAAAATAATACAAAGCGAGCTACAACTTGGAATCCCGATGTCCACCCTACACCGAAAGAAAGGGGGAAGTTACTTGCTAAGGTGAACCTCCTAATTCCTATGTGGATCCACTAAGCCTTATGTGAATTAGGTACTCACCTCTAGTTCCTAGAATTGGGTACTAGCCTCAAGTCCGGACTTGTATACTCGCCTCGAGCCATCATATTTAGGGTACTCGCCTCTTAGAGATTTTGGGACTCACCTCTAATCCCTTCACCTATGGTGACAAGTAGTTCTAGGACTTAGGTTCTCGCCTCTAGTCACTTGGTGCTAAGTCTAATCCCATGAAATATATAAGATAATCATACTTTAATGACTTCCAATAAACATAGACACATGGCACAAGTAGCTCTTAACATTATTGACCTCAACTGGTGAACCTAACTTCAAACATAAGAATGGATCATCATCAACATTACCCTTTTATTAACATCAACATCAAATGCTCACAAGAGGAATAATCTTTGAGGAAAAAAGCTTAATATGGCCCTACAATATCATCAATATTTTCATGACTTAAACTTATCTTTAGAAATCCCAAAATCATCATGAATTCCCTTGAATCATAAATCAACCAATAGATCATCAAAATTTTAAGAATCCTTAAAAAGACATTTTACCAAATACTTGACTGGTGTATATTACTAGTATAAAATTATATAATTTAAGAGTGAAAATATATAAGAAAAAACAAACTAAATCCACCCATTAACACTTGGTAACATCCTCTAACAAGATATATAAAAACTCCTCATCAAATCTCACAATAGATCTGAGATTTATAATTCAAAACATGAATAGTTGAACAACATTTCATAAAATCCCAATGTAGTTTATAGTCATAGTCCATAATAAGAAATACTCATAAGTAAATCAACCTGAAAACATGTATTTTATATGGAAAGGAAGGTTGGGCACCATGGGTGAAAGGATCGAACGGTTGAAACCCATATACCTCAACTTTGGAGAATTCCTTGATGAAGATGGGGATGAGAACAAGAATCTTGAGTGATTTCCTTAAGATCAAAAATGAGATTTGGCACTTGATGTTTGAGAAAAATATTTTTCTAAGTGTTTGATAGAGTAAAAAATGGGGAATGCCTTATATGATATGAAGGTAAAACATGGCTAAGTGTAGGTATTTTCACTTATCGAAAGACTTAGGCCCAACAAACAAAAGCCTTTGATCAAACTAATAAAATTTGGAAAATTTTAACACTGAGGCGCGCCCCTAGCATGTTGCTCATGGAACGCAAAATCCTCTCAGGAAATCGCCACGTTGGATTTTCGGATTTTCATACGGTTGCTTGAAAATCGGGGTTAGACCCATTTCTCACTCAATTTTGCCTCATGAACAAGAATATAAAGTGAGATTTTTGGTATCACACACGGATGTTGAGATATACGGAATTTATGATCATGGGCCTTTTCAAGGCATATTTTTGGAAACTTTTTGGAGTCGTTTCATCTATGACTCGTAGCCGGTCCCATATATTGAATATTCAGAAAATCAAGTCACTGAAACTTCCAAAGAGGGGTAATTGTGACTCGTAAACTCATGTATGAGTCGTAAAAGACCTTCGTGAACAAGAACTTCCAGGTACCTGACCTACCAAAATTCATCTTATGGACCCCAAAAAAAATATTCATCCTAAAGCTACAAGCATCGAAGCAAACATAAATGTATTCACATGTTTAGTACACAATAACCCATACCCCAAACTTGATTTTAACTCATATTCACCCTATAATGAAATAAACAAACATGGAAGAATATAGGATTACAACAATTCCCTTTATCATTAACATTAATGCATGCTTCAATGATATCAAATACCATTTTACAATCACAAACTATGCAGTCTCACTCATTCAAAAAATGATAGATAGGTCCATGGGCACAAAATCAACAATCATAATGCTAGCACACCAAATTTCACAATTTTGATTCACATTCATCAAGAAATTCATGCTTAAAGCTCAAACCCATTACCATGATCATATCACACAATGAAGAATAATGGAAATTTTAAGATTAAAACTTAACCAAGGAACTTACAACGATGGTGATGAAGTTGGAAGAGAAAGAGAGAGCGAACGATGCAAAACCCTAGGGTAAAAGTGGAAGTGGGGTCAAAGTATTTTGACCTCCCTTTTATACCTTACTGGGTCAACATTAAAAATTTTTATATTAGGGTCTACGAAACCCCAATTACGAGTCATAACTTGGTCTATGACTCGTAAGTCCTCATCTCGTAGACCTCTCAACACCTAGAAAAATTTAGAAACATACCTAGTATCCATGAACCCCATTCACGACTTGTACCTTGATTATCTACTAGACATAAAGTTGTCTTGTGGGTGGAGTGCGCACTTTTCCTACTCATTGTAATTTTCTACAAGACAGGATTATGAGTCGTGAAGTGCAATATGATCAGTAAGCCCAGTCATAGAGATTGCACTAGATGCAACTCTCAGCAAAATCTATTGGTTTATTCTTCAACTTGTATAGTCATCATAAAATTCACTTGCACCGTATATGCAATAAAACCCATGTAAAAAATCGGTCAAAACACAATCAAACAACTACTTGAGAATCCGAAAATTGAAAGCAAACTCAAAACCAAGCTAAAACATCAAAAATCCTTGGGTTGCCTCCCAAGTAGCACCTGATTTATTGTCGCCGCATGACTTTGATAGCTTGAGTGCTTAAACTTCCTCAAGATCTGGTGAATTCTCATCACCACACTTTGCATCTTTCATCATACCACTAATAGTATGATCCAGTTGTGTTTGATATAAGATCGAATTGGCTATTAAGTTGTTGAATTACCATAAAATGTTGATCAACTTTGTAGTTTATCTTGACAATATCGAACTTGATCTCTCTCTCAATATCTCATCTGGTGTATCTGCTCTTTTTACCAACTGGGCAAGCATATCATCAACTCTAGAGTTTCCATTACCCTTATCATGGTGGTATGGTAGCATGAACCAGCTATTCCAACCACTCTATTCCTTGTGGCTCACATCCTTGGTATGATGGATTCCTCGATTACCATCTGGAGGGATTAGATCTTCTGTTTGTTTTATCAACATCTCCAGATTGGCTTTGTTTTGACATCTCCAGATTGGCTTTGTTTTGATTACCAATTTAGAAAATTTCTGTATTTATGTTTGCTTTCTTAGACTTCCTGTTAGAAATATCTGTGTAGCTAGTTGGTTGCTCACGTATAGGCCGATACACTTGTTGGAGATCAACCACTTTGTCCATCGGTTCAGCAATTTCTACAAATGATTTCATTAAGACTGAACCTCCCATAAGAGCATTGGCATATGCTTGACTATCCAGATTTAGTGCTTGATAGAAGCTCTCTACTAGTGTTGATTTCGAAATGTTATGGCCTGAAGCACTCCTCAAGCATCCATAAAGAAATGAGTGAGTCAACATGGAATTACTGAAAGTTAATGATCTGATCCTTCATCTTTAACCTATTAGACCTAACGAAGAACCTTTCTAAGAAAGTCCTCTGCAACTCCACTCGACTGGTGATTGAACTCTGTGGAAGCTCAGATAACCACAATGCAGCATTGCCTCTAAGATACATTGGAAAACATGAAGTCCACAACATCCATAGCTAGAGTTTATGTCCCCATAACTCTCTTGCATACAAATACAACATTATACAAATGGAAATATGGATCCTCTGATGGTAGACCAGCAAATAATCCATGATTTTCGAGCATTTGGAGTAACTCATTAGAAACAGTGAACTTTGTATCGGACGGTAGTGGTGGCAATACAATATCCCCGGTTACATCCATAGCCATAGGATTCAATCTATATTGATTCCATCAATAAGTGTTGTCCCTAAAATCCCTAAGTTGTGGAACATTCTCCAAAGGTGGTGGGTTTTACATCCCTATCATCTACATTAACATTTCGATTCTAAGCTTCATTAACCGCGATTTGGCAGTTGCTTGAGTTATTCTCCTCAAAATACACTAAATCTTTAAATCAATTGGAGCTAACGGATTTACCTTGACTCCTTGTGGTGTACATACACTACCTAGTATAACTTGCAAAGAAATAAAACAAAAATAAAAACAATAGTAAAATACGAGGGAACTAAGAAATTAACACTCTAATTACAACTACTAGAGAATTTAGTCAAAGTCTCGCCATGTTCCCCATCAATGGAGCCATAATCTTTGATCACGCCCAAGTTACACCTCTCTATGAAGGATAAAGTAGTTGTTGTCAAATATAAAACCTAACCAAGGTTAGCATCAAATCTCATAGAGAATATAGAGACTTTATAAATTGATTCACCAATAAGTAATTGAAGTATTAACTAACTTAATTTCCCAGGAGGGGGGGAGTTGAAGTCGTAACGACCCCAAAAAGTGCTTGAAATTATGCCTTGGAAGTTCCTAGAATTTTTATTTCCATATATATCACATTCCATGTAACATTTCGAAAATTCGACTTCATATTCTTGTTTAGGGGGTCAAATTTAAGGGGAAAATTGTCTAACCCTGATTTTAGAGCGAACAATTCACAATTTTAATTTTCTAAGTTTGACAAAAACAGTGAGGTTAGCGTGTTTGGGGTGCAACGCGCCCCAGTATTATTCCTGTCTAGTTTTTTTAACTCGGTTGAAGACTTTTAAGTCTTGGACCAAAGTGTTCCCACATAAGAAAATACCTATACTTAGCCATATTTGCCTTCATATCATAACAGACATTCCCCAATACTAACTCAAATACATAGCCTTATATTTCTCTCAAAATGCAAGTGCCAAACCATCTTCCAGATCTTAAGGTTCTCCTTCGAGCTTCAAGTCTCCATCTCCAATCTTCATCAAATTCATCTCCAAAGCTAAGGTATGTGGGTTTCGTTCATGGGTTCCTTTCACCCATGATGCCCAAGCTTCCTTTTCTTAAAAATTACATGATTTAAAGTTGATTTACTCATAGATCTTATTTATTTTGAAAATCACTGCACAGTATGTTGGGATTTATGAAATTGTGACTATTTTACTATGGTTTGGTCTATGAATCTAGTATCTATTTTGGAATTTGATGAAGGGTTTTGATGTATATTGTTTGAGGGTGTTACCAAGTATCCATGATGGTTTTACATTGAATTTTCTGTCATGATTTCTTTAACGACTTGCATGGTTTTACACTAGCACTATACACCCTCTAATTGTTTGATAAAGTGTCCAGTTATGGGTTTTTGAGGAATTGAAGGTCCAATGCATGTCTTATGAGTTGAATGACTAAATTATGATGAAATGGTGATGGAATAATGATGAAAGTGATGTATGTAAGTTATGAATAGATGATGATGATAATAATTTTAATATGAGTTGCTTTAATGAAGGAGTACCTATGGTGTTGCAAGTAGATTGTTGGGTTTCCATTTTTGTTGTGCTCTAGAGGAAATAGAAAAGGTCTTTCCTTGTTGTTTGAAATGTAATATTGTGATGAGCTAGTTCTATGATCTCTCATAAAAAGGCTATGTCGTAAGGTCGAAAGACTAATGATTCCTATCGAAAAGATCATATCATAGGGTATGGACCACTTACCGAAAAGGATCCATTCCATAAGGTAGAATAACTAATAATTCCTATCGAAAAGATCATATCGTAATGTATGGACACCCTACCGAAAAGACCGTGCTGTAAGGTAGAATAACTAATGGTTCCCACCGAGAAGATCATATTGTTAGGTGTGGACATTCTATCCAAAAGGTCATGCCGTAAGGTATAATGAATCACGGCTCCTACCCAAAGATCATATCATAAAATAGGGGACGTCTTATACTACCTACCAAAAAGACTATGGCTTACCGTAGGGGTATTGGTAACACTCTCCAAAAAGGTTATACTGTCAGGCAAGTGGAGGCTATTGGTCTATTACATGAATATTGGTATGAAAGGTTTGAGTATGTTGTCCATACTGAGTAACATTCCTTGATCTTGATTTACAAGAACGATTTACCTTGAGAATTAATTATGCACGCCAAGTTGCCAATGTACTATCTCTTGCTATGATTGTGCATTTTGATTATCTCTTGCTATGATTATGCATTTTGATTATTGCCTATCTCTTGTTGCATTACATCCTAAATACTTAGTATATTCCAATGTACTAACGCATACTCTATGCCTACATGATATCACCATGTAGGAACCAGAGCCTCACTTGAGCATCTCCAACCATGTTTCTAGTACGATTTCACTTAAGCTTGTTGGTGAGTCTTCCATTCCGGGGATGTTACTATGATCTCTTGCTATGTATTAAGACTTTTTCACTTGGACTTATGTATTGACTATAAGGGTGAGCACAGTTGCTTATCTTGGCTCTGCTCTTATCTATGTAGTAGAGGTGTTGTTGGACATGATATATATTTATGCTATGAGCTTTTAATCTATTGAATCTTGATATTTATGATGTGAAAGTTTACCCTTAGTCACAATTCCCCTTGTTTACTTTTATCTCTTACTATCATTCTAATTTCTTTCGCGACCAAGGATGTGTAATGATATGCTATGAGGCTTGTTTGGGGTTCCTTCGTGTTCCCTATTTGTTGGTCACATCTAGGCCCTAGGCTTGGGTCGTAACAAAGGTGGTATCAAAGCTCTAGGTTATTAGATCCTTGGATTCCAACATACTGTGTTGATTAGAGTCTTGTTCATGGTTATGTTGTGCACCACAACTATGAGAAATAGTATATGAAGCGTTTTAGGAAATGTTTCCCTTGTTCATTTTCTAAGTCATGCTATAGAGTTGAAGTAAGTTTTCCCTCCCTAACAATTGTTCTTTGCTGTGCTAGTTGATCATGCTTAACGCAAGAGGAAGAAGAGCTTGTGCTCCTGAGGGACAGCTGGCTAATGGAGAGCTTCAGGAGGCTCTCACTTAAATTATAGCCAACCAAGGCAATGAAGGGGCCCAAGCCCCTCATGATCCTTCACCACCTTCTTGGGTAAGAGACTTTTTGATGATGCGCCCACTGGAGTTCTATGGGTCAAGAGTGGATGAAGACCTACAATAGTTTATTGATGAGGCTTATAAGGTTTTGTCCATCATGGGTGTTAGATCAGAAGATAAGGAGGAGTTGGTGGCCTACCAACTTAAAGGGGTAGCACAAATGTGGTACAATCAATGGAGGGAGGAGAAGGGTGTCAATAATGGGGTTCTCTGGGAAGAGTTCAAGGGGGTCTTTCTTAATCGGTTCTTTCCTCTTGAGCTTAGGGAAGCCAAATTGGTAGAATTCATGAATTTGAGACAAGGGTCAATGAGTGTGAGGGAGTATGCCCTCAAGTTCAACTAACTCTCCAAGTATGCTCCTCACTTGGTTGCCAACCCAAGGGCTAGGATGAATAAGTTCATGATGGGTGTCTCTGACTTGGTGAATGAAGAATGTTGATCTGCTATGTTGATTATTTATATGGATTTATCCCGCCTCATGATTTATACTGAACAAATGGTGGAAGAGAAGTTGAGAAAAATAAGGTGTAATGAGGCCAAAAGTTCTCAATTGGATGGTGGCCCCCAAGGTCTAGAATCCGTTGATGCTCCAAGCAAGAGGGTTGTTAAGAATGGGCCACCAAACCAAAGGCCCCAAGGAGATGATGGTATGAATCATCCTAGATGCCCAAAATATGGATGGAAACATGTTGGTACAAGTTGGAGAAACACAGTTGCATGCTTTGGATGTAGGGAAATGGGCCAGAAAATTTTGGATTGCCCATCTGGTCAAAATAAGGGTAAAGATGGTCATGTTGATCGAGAGGATGCTCCAAGACTTAATCGTTTCTATGCTCTTCAATGGAGGCAAGAGGTATATGAGGCACCCAATGTTGCTACCAGTATATTGAATTTTCCTTAACTTAGAGGTGTATGCATTATTGGCCAGGGTGCCACTATTCTTTCGTTGCTTTTGGACATCTTCTGTGTGTCCTGAGTTGCTATGTTAATCTCCTAGTGATTATCACTTTGTTCAGTCTATTGTTTATAGAAGGTTCGTAAGTTTGTTCCATGGTCATGTGGTGTTTAGGTCTTGCCTTGTGATTTTGTTGGATTGGATAAGGTGAGTTGAGATCATATTTCGAGCACATTGTTTGCATTTATGTTGTGTCTCCATTGATGGTAGGGCCCGTAGAATTAGGTTCCAATTCCCTAGTCACCTGTCTTTGAGTGGTAGTGGAGGGGTAAGTCCATCTCTTGTTTTAGGGTACAATTGATCTCCAAGGGATTGTATTTATCATTTAGTAAGAGTTAGGTGTGTTGAGCCTAAGTTATTTCAAATAAGTTATTTTTGGAGATCAATGAGCTGTTGAATGTCCTTTCCGGTATGTTGAATTTAGGGTGGTGCCTTTTGGTTGATTTATGCACCGATCATTTCTATAGGTCTCATGAATAGGGTCTTTAATTCCTACCTTGTTATATTTGTGGCAGTTCTTGGTGATGATATGTTGATTGCTTCCGGAAGTGGGGAGAGCTTGTGAATCGCTTGAGGATGATGTCGTAAATACGAAGGAGGTGAGGTTTCTTGGTATGGAAAGTGGAAACCTTTGGGTGACAAGAAGGTGGTTAGAAGAGTCCACCGGTTGACTAGGTTAAGTGAGGTTGAAAGTGTTGCGGTACGGGCTTTGGTAGTTTCGAATCTTCTATGGTTGAAGGGTTCCGGTAAAATAAAGCTTTGATTTTCATCTTGATAGAGTTGGAGGTTGTCTCCCAAGGGGGAGATGTGACGTTTGGCACTAAGTAGATTGTGTATGTGTTAAAGTTGATTGACAAAGATGGATCCAGGAGTTGCTATTCCTTTCATTATTCCTTGTTGCTAGTGAGACTTGGCTATGTGGGTCTATTGTTGCAAGAAAGGCTTGTAAGGGTTGCTCTATGTTTTCATTCATAAAGTCTTGACTTATGATCTTGATTGAATATGGGTTCATAAATTAGAGGTCTTGAGATGGTTCATGTTACTAAGTAGACTAGGTGTGGTTAAGGTTGACAAATGAGTTTTGGTCATGAGTCATTATTGAGTGTAGAGGAAGCTTGTTAAGGTTGTGTACAAATGGGAGTTACCTATGGATATGGTGATGTTTTGCCCATTTCTTAATGCTTCTAGGTTGAGAGGATGTGTTGATGACTCTAGTGCAATAGAACTCCTTGAGTTTGTGGGTGTTGTGGAGGATAAGTTGACTTAGAAAAAGGTCCCGGGGGAGGCATTGGATAGAAAAGTGGAAGAAGATGATTGATAAGGATGTAGTGTTCGTTAAGGCTCTTTAGAAGGTTCCTCTAGTCGGAAGTGTCTCTATAGGCATGGAGAAACAATATTTGTATCTCTTCCATTTATATTCAAGCTTATGATGACATGTCTAGTCCTTTCATGATTCCAAGCCTCATGTTCATCCCCTATGTCATTTGCATGTGTCCATGTTTATGTTAACAAATTCATGACGATTTTTGACACTTATATTGATATTTTAAAAATGGTGTTTTAAATGTATTATTGCATTCTTATTGGGGTTTATTTGTTCGTAATTACTCTTCTCATATACGTTTCATTGACATTCGGGCATGAATGTTCCCAAGGGGGAGATATTGTAATGACCTCAAAAAGTGCCCGAAATTGTGCATTAGAAGTGACGTGAATTTTAATTTCCATATATTTCAAAATCTGTACATTCTTTCAGAAAACCAACTTCATATTCTTTTTCAGGGGTTAAATTTGGGAGGAAAAGGGCCTAACCCAATTTTAGAGTGAACGATTCACAATTTTGATTTTCCAAGTTTGACGAAAATAGTGAGGTTAGCACGTTTGGGGCATGATACGCCCCAGAGTTATTCCTGTCCAGTCTTTTTAACTCGGTCGAAGACTTTTAAGTCTTTGGCCTAAGTGTTCCCACATGGGAAAACACCTATACTTAGCGATATTTTACCTTCATATCATACAAGACATTCCCCAATACCCACTCAAACACTTAGTCTTATATTTCTCTCAAAATTCAAGTGCCAAACCCTCATCTGGATCCTAAGGCTCTCCTTTACGCTTCAAGCCTCCATCTACAATCTTCATCAAGTTCATCTCCAAAGCTAAGGTATGTGAGTTTCTTTAATGTATTCCTTTCACCCATGTTGCCCAGGCTTCCTTTTCTTAAAAATTGTATGACTTAAAGTTGATTTACACATGGTCTTATTTATTATGAAAATTACTTCAGACTATGTTGGGGTTTATGAAATTGTGACTGTTTTACTATGTTTTGGGCTATGAATCTAAGATGTATTGTGGGATTTGATGAAGGATTTTGATGTATATTGCTTGAGGGTGTTACCATATATCTATTGATGGTTTTCCATTCAATTTTCTATTACGATTTCACTCATGAATTTCATGGTTTTACACTAGCACCACACAACCTCTAAGTGTTTGATGAAATGTCCGGTTATGATTTTTTGAGGAATTGAAGGTCCAATGCATGTCTTATGAGTTGAATGACTAAATGATGATGGAATCATGATGAAAGTGATGTATGTAAGCGATGACTATATGATGATGATAGGAATGTTTATATGAGTTTCTTTCATGAAGGAGTACCTATGGTGTTGCAAGTAGGTTGTTGGGTTTCCATATTTGTTGGGCTCTTGAGAAAATGGAAAAGCTCTTACCTTGTTGTTTGAAATGTAATGTTGTGATGAGCCTGTTCTATGATCTCTACCGAAAAGGCCATGCCGCAACGTTGAAAGACTAATGATTACTACAGAAAAGATCATATCATAAGATATGGACCCCCTACCGAAGAGGCTATGCCGTAAGGTAAAATAAATAATAGTTCATACCAAAAAGATCATATCATAATGTATGGAGAACCTACCGAAAAGGGCATGTCATAAAGTAGAATAACTAATGGTTCCCACCAAAAAGGTGTGGACATTCTATTGAAAAGGTCATGTCATAAGGTAGAATAAATCACGACTCCTATCCAAAGATTATATCGTAAAGTAGGGGATGTCTTATACTACATACCAAAAACACTATGTCATATGGCTGGGGTATTGGTAACACTCTCCAAAAAGGTTATATCGTAAGATTAGTGGGGGCTATTTGGTCTATTTCGTGAAGATTGGTAAGAAAGGTTTAAATATGTATTCCATATTGAGTTACGTTCCTTGATCGTTATTTACAAGCATGATTTACCTTAGGTATTGTTCATGCATGCCATGTTGCCAATGTATTATCTCTTGCTCTGATTATGCAGTTTGATTATTGCCTATCTCTTGTTGCATTGCATCCTACATACTTAATACAATCCAATGTACTAACATATACTCTATGCCTATATGATATCACCATGTAGGAGTCGGAGCCTCGCTTGAGCATCTCCACCACGTGGCTAGAACGGTTTCACTCAAGCTTGTTGGTGAGTCCTCCATTATGGGGATGTTACTTATAATCTCTTGCTACGTGTTAAGACTTTCTCTCATTGACTTATATTGACTATGAGGGTGAGACTGGTTGCTTGTCTTGGCCCACTCTCTTATCTTTGTAGTAGAGGTTTTGTTGGACATGATATGTATCTATGCTATGAGCTTTGACTCTATTGACTCTTGATATTTATGATGTGGAAGTTTACCCTTATTCCCAATTCCCCTTATTTACATTTATCTCTTATTGTCATTCTATTTGCTTTTGCGACCAAGGAAGTGTAATGATATGATGTGAGGCTTGTTTGGGGTTTTTTCGAGTTTCCATTTGCCAATCATGTCTATGCGCTAGGCTTGGGTTGTGATAGCAGTGATTATTATGAAATTAAACTAAACTAATTAAAATAAAAGACCATCGATAACAAAGAGTGATTTGTGAAATTGTGTTCTCTATGATTCACTAACTCAATTTCCCTAGATAACCCAATTCTCGACTAGAGCATAGCATAGAGGACAATAATTTAAGTTCATCAAGCCCTTTGGTCAAAGGTTTGAGGTGAATTTCACTATGTGCCTTGGCCTATCTCCATAGTGTGAAATTCTAACCATTAACCGTAGTCCCAATCAAACTCCCGTTGGTTAAGTTCGGTTGATTAGATAAGAACACATCATCGAATCTTGGTAACCAATCTCTTTTCCTATTCATTACCACCTAGATCGGGAAGGTAACACTAGGCAAGTTCTAATGTTTCCCACCACTAGAAGACATGCAATATGAAGATGATTGATTAATACATGTAAATACCCATTCCAAGAATTGTAAATTATCAGGGTCAATTTGATTAGATCTTTATCGTTTCCAGAACTTAAGTTGTGGGTTAGCTAGTCATGCTATGGGTGGATAAAGAAACTATGAATTGAGAAATCATAATTAATCTTTTACCCAAATAGATTGAAGAATAGGAAAAATCAATTTGTATTGAGAATCACAAGGTTGTAAGATACATTGAATGCACCAGTGTATTCTCCTCTCCAATATTTAGTCTCCAAGTATAAAACCCTAAAAAAACTACTGTAATGATGTTCTCTATTGTGTTCTGCTATACTACTTATCAAAGATAACCTAATTATACTATTTAAAGTATTCATAAACAAGTCCCAAAAAAATAGAAAAACCGGTCGGTGCACCCTACGACACACAGTTACGACTCGTAACTAGGTTTATGAGTAGTAATTGAGGTCTCATGTTTAGCTTCTTGAATTTTGAACTTCACTGCTACGGATCCACTTTTTTTCGAGTCGTAGTCTGATCTACAACTTATATCGCCTTCTTGTATACTTGATCATCAGTATCTGGTCCTTCTCTTGAAATTTTCCGAAAACACCTCTACACGACTCATAGAGTGATCTACGATTTGTATAGGTGTCTCATATAGGTGAACATCAGACTTTCATTCTCCACTGGAAATCCTGACGAAACCCACTTTACGACTCGTAGAGGGTCTTGTAAGCCTTCAAAAACTAGAAAAGTCTAAAATTTCCTCCAAAAGTCATACCAACATACTTTCCTGCAAAAAAACACAAAAACATGTAAAAACCCCCATGTTGAATTGAGAACACACAAATATTAAGGTTTAGGCATTAAATGTATTGTATTTTGAAAGAATAACAGTCAACTTGCACCAATATCATTCAAAACATATTTTTAATCCTCGAAACTTATTTAGAATCCTATGAATATGGACCTGTAGTGCAAATTGATTATTAAACACATTTTGGGACGAATAAACCAGAAAAAATAGAATCTAAGGTCTCTTTGACCCGAAATCCAATATATCTTAGCTAAACTAACTTTAAGGGTCAAAAAGATCAATACGCCCTCGGTACTTTCAAAAATATGAGGAAGCTTCTCTTATGTTGAAAATAACCTCTTGAATTTAACATAATCATCAAATTTTGATCTAAGCATCTAGAGTCAAAACATTAACCAAAGTAAAATCTTTATCAAATTTCAATCAAATTTCAAGTTTTGGACCTCAAATCCATGAAACAACACCAAATTAGATTTTGAAAGCTCTCCTATATCAATTCCTATGGTCCAAAACTAATGGAATTGAGAGAATTCCATTTCGAGACTCAAAACATCAAATGGTATCAAAAATCACTTTTGAATAATTGAACTATTAAAACTCAAAAACTCCTAAAACTTTTAACTCTTTAACATTAAACCAAAACCAATCACAAATCGGTCAATTAAGACTCCGAACTACTAATACAAGGAAAAAAATTATAAGTTATCAAGAATTTACAAAAACGAATATTGAGGTCATTACATCATCCACCACTAAAATCATGTTCAACCTCAAACATAAGGTAAAAGAGAAAATCTTACTTGGTTTTGCGAACACTTCGAGGTACAACTTGCAAAGTTTGTAATCTGCTCTTCTAAAGGATCTGTCTTCCAAGGACCTTACTATGAAAATACATTACCAAGAATTGAACTCCAGAACCAAGATGGAGAAGCATTCATAGTCAGGGTTATCTATAAGTCACGAACTAACCCATGCATCAACCTAATTCGAAACCCATTAAAGCCAGAAGAAATCTGATCCAACCGACAAACTCTCAAAATGTAAAAAGAACTGCAATCCCTAGCTATATCCATTCCACCTAATATAGTTCTCTCACGAACTTATGTTGCACCAACTTGAGCTTTAGATAATGAATATTCATTAAGAAAAATTCAATTTATCTAACTTCAGAAAAGAGATAGTCAAGCTACCACTTAGTTAGAGAATGATACATCCAAGCATACAAAATCTCTAAACGACACCATTGAAATGCTAGAATAGAAGCTACAATTGTAGAAAGCTCATGAAGTAATAAAACTAGGCCTAATGGTCCTCAAAGTCAGTTAAATGAATCTTAACTAGATAACTACTACGACTTTCGAGAATCTACAATTTTTCCATGGTAATTTGTAAGGACCCAGACTTTGTACAACCTAAATGGAGCATGGAAATTTAGTTTTGGTAATGTTTTGGACCAAAGTGACGCGCCATGGGAGCCTTCACGGTCCATGTGAGGTCACACCGACCGTGTGGAGCCTCCATGGAGTGGCCCTTAGCCTTTGGAGGGTGTTTGGCCCTTAAACGTGGTGTTTTAGACTAAAGCACACCACACATGGACCCCTCACGATCCGTGTGACATTTCACAGACCTTGTGGTGGGCCGTGTGGTGGACTTGGATTAAAATCCCACAACTTTGGGACCACGTGAGGTCACACGACCAAGTACACGACAAATGTGAAGTGACACAGCTCGTATGGCCTCTCTTATGGCTTCAGCAATGGAATTTTTCTAAGTGTCAAATAACCATCTCAAAACTTTATTATGAGAATTTTCTGAGGAAGGGGACACAGTTGGGTACACGGCCTGTGTGGCTTCACAAGGCTCAAGTGACTCCCTCTATGGGTGATTTCGTCGAATTTTTCTAAGTATGGAATCTTCAAGAGCAAGCTAAGTTCATATTTAATCCCTCAATTCAAGCTTATTTATGTTGTTTAATCCCATCACGGGTCTCCTACATCAAGACAAGTTCAAATAAATTTTGTTGGCTAAGTTTTTTGTAAGTATCGATAGAAGGGTCAACTTTAAATGGGAAGATCTCTTATCCTAAAGCAAACTATGTGGCTTATGACCTATCAAATTGAATATCTTTGAATTAGCTTCCAAACGCATCTGGTTTCACCTCATTCTGAAATCTGAGCAAGAAGTTATACCCTTTTTTATAAAATCTGTCTGGGTTAGGACAAGTGCCTTCATGGACCATGAAGAGCTTCACGACCCATGAAGCTAGCCATGTCAGGTTCCGGATATAATTTAAAAGGGACATTTTATTGAGGTGTTTTTAGTTTTTTGACCCATCTCCAAGGCTTTTTAAGACCTTTAAACCCCTTTTTACATTCCTAAACCTCTTCTACTCAAATTCTAACCCCTGATTTCATGACTAACCCTTAGTTTCTAGATCAAACTCTCAAAATTCTCTCTATGTCTCATCTTCAAGATTCAAGCTAGGATTCGTTTGGGGTTTGAATTTCAAACTAAATTCTTCTCAAATTCATCTTCCTAAGCAAGATATGTGGGTTTTGGTCCTTGGTTCCTTTCAATCAAGGAGACCTAAATCTTTTTAAGTGATCTTTATGGGTTTAAGCTTACTTTAAGTATGGATTTTCATTGTTATGATTTATTAAATTTAATTGATGTGTGGGCTATACTCTATCTATAATTTTAAGCTACTTAAGCCCTAATATGATGGTTTGCATTGAGATTATGAAATTATGAAAGTGCATGTCTCCTTCAATGCTTGATTATGCGTGGGTAATCTATATTATATTTTAAATGTGAATTTTACTCATGTATTAAGTTGACTTTTATTATGTATTGTTTATTTAAGTTGAATATATATTACCCATGCTGATCTCACCTCATTCATGGTATATACATTCATGAGCATTGGATTTTATGAAAATTATGAAGTGAGTTAAGCCCAATTATATTTATGTAAATTATTTTGATAAGATTATGGTTGTGTCACAATCCAAACTAGGGCCTAGACATGACATGACGAATGGGAAACCCAAAGAGGACCCTAATCAAGCCTCTTCACATATCATTACACATCCTTGATCACGAAAGCAATCAAATAACAATAAAAGAGTAGAAATAAGGGAAAAGGGACTAAGGGAAACCTTTCATATCCTAAAATATCAAAAGAATCAAAGAGAGTCAAAGATCATAGCATCATTACATACTTGTCCAACAACACCTCTAAGCATAAAACTTAGCGAGTGCCAAGAAAGCAACTGGGCTCACCCTCATAGTCATAAGAAGCATACATAATAAGGAGTCAATACATAGCATAATCAAGAGATGTACATTCTCGAAGTTGAGGACTCACCAACTTTCTTAGAAAGAAATCGTACATGGAGGAATAGGATGATTAAGTGGAGCTCTGGCCCCTACATGGTAACATCATGTAGGTATATAGTATGCATTAGTACATTTGAATGTATTAAGTATATAAGATGCAATGCAACAAGAGAAAAGTAACTCAATCGAAATGCATATTTAGGCAATAAACGAGCATATAGCAATATAGTCTGCATGAGTGATGCTTGTAGTAAAACATGCTTACATAGAACATATTACATGTGTAGGAAGAGACCATCATTAGTAACCAAGGCCTACCACCTCATTGGCGAGGAGATTGAGGTACAAAGCCCCAATGTGGTTCCACAGGCCTACTACTTCTCGAGTGAGGCAAATGAGGTGCAAACCCCCCAACATCGTTGCATAGGCCTACTACCTCCCAAGCGATCAAATTGAAGTACAAACCCCTAATGTGGTTGCACGGGCGTACTACCTCCCGAGCGAGGCCATTGAGGTATAAACCCCCCAATATGGTTGCACGGGGCCTACTTCCTCCCGAGCAAGGCAATTGAGGTATAAACCCCCCAATGTGGTTGCATGGACCTACTACTTTTGGAGCGAGGTAATTGAGGTACAAACCCTCCAATGTGGTTGCAAGGTCCGACTACCTCCCGAGTGAGGCAATTGATGTACATACCCCCCCAACATGGTAGTTTGGGCCTACTACCCCTTGAACGAGGAAATTGGTCAACTTTAAACACTATAGATACCATTCATGAAATCAACATATATACATATCCTTTTATCAATCTAAAGTCACTTAACTCACATATCGTGCATTAGGCCTTCAACAACTCCAGAAACATTAATCGGACATATTATCAAACACTTTGTGTATGTGCAATGCTAGTGTAAAATCATGCAATTCAACAGTGAAATTATGCAAGTAACTTCAATATAAAACCACCCACCTACACTTGGTAATATCCTCATGAAATATACATCAAAATCCTTTATCAATTCTCAAGATAGATCAAATTTTCATAGCTCAAAACAAGCTTAAATAGTTACACTTTTATGAAACACCAACGTAGTTCATAGTTAAATTCATAGTAAGTAAGACCCATAAGTAAATCAACTTAGAAACATGAGTTTTATTTAGAAAGAAAGCATAGGCACCTTAGGTGAAAGGACTCAATGGTTGAAAACCACATACCTTTACTTTAGAGAATTCCTTGATGAAGATTCAAAATGGAAACTTAAAGCTTGAGTGAAATTCTTAAGATCCGAAATGAGTTTTGGCACTTGAATTTTGGGTGAAATATTTGTCTAAGTGTTTGAGAGGGTTTTGGGGAATGTCTTGAAAAATATGAGGTTGAAAAATGACTAAGTATAGATTTTTTACATATGGGGAGGCTTCGGCCCAAGACCCAAGGGCCTTGGACCAGAATTTAAAAAACCAGGAACATTTAACACTGAGGCGTGCCCCTAGCGCATCGTGCTTGGGGCGCGAAGTCCTCTCTGGAAATCGCTACTTTGGATTTTCGTACTTTGGTATGGTTTCTCTAAAATCGGGATTAGACCCATGTTCCACTGAAGTTTTCCCCCTGAACAAGAATATCAAGTCGGATTTTTGATATCACACATGAATATTTATGTATGTGGAAATTACAATTCCAGGCACTTTCGAGGCACATTTTGGGCACTTTTCGGGGTCGTTTCAGCTTATGACAACAATGTGATCACATACATTTCTATTGATTATGGCTTTTTGAGCATTTAGGGTGCTTGCACCATTTTGTATATGAATGAGCTCTTCCTATGCATGAGTCTTATGAATTATGATTTGGCATTTGTGCCTAAGTATGAATTATTATTAATAGTGTTTTTCTTTTGAGCGTAATGTGCATTGAAGGGATTTGAAATAACTATTGCCTCTTTAGAAACTATGTATATTTATAAGTATTGTTATGGGATGACAACTTAGCACCGATGGATTGAGTGTTCTCTCTTTCCTTGAACTATCTGCCTAATATAGGTTGTGAAAATCCTATCTAAAATAGGTGGTGTTCCTATAAGGAAGGTTGCTTCATACGAAATGGGTGTTGTTCCCTTAAGGTGAAGTATAATCTGATATGATATTATCTTTAAACCATATTTGAAATGGATGGTATTCCCGTAAGGAAAGTTGCTTCATACGAAATGGGTGGTGTTCCCATAAGTTAAAGTACGGTTTACCATTGGCAATTAGACCACCTCTTATGATGAGGTGTTTTCATCGGGATTCCATGTAATAGATCACTTGGTCTTACTCCTGTTAGTTGAGGTCACATCCCCACTATATATGAGCCCTATGCATATCATGTATCATCAAATTCATGGCATATTGTATACTACTCTTCTTTGGATATACTTCTTTCTATATTATAGGCCCTTGTCATCTAACATTGAATGCAGGTTTGATAAGTCATAAGCATTGCATGCCCACATACTTAGTATATTCAAATGTACTAACACATACTTTCGCCTACATGATCTAACCATGTAGGGACCGAGGACTACGTTCATCTATCATTTGATGGCTAGATCGGGTGTGAGACATTTGTTATGGTGAGTATTATCTTCCAAGGGAAAGCCACCATTCCTCTACCTGTGAACTCTTGTTTATGTTATTTACTTTGAGGGTGAGCCTGAGACGTGTCTTGCCCCCTTCGCATCTTATGCATAAAGGCATTGTTGGACATCTTGTAAACTTTTGTCGAACCCATATGTTATGTGCTTTGTAGTTAGAGATTTTGATTTTTGTTTATCTATTTGATATAGCTATTACGGATTGATTATGAGAATTATGATAAGCATGTATCCTTTGATGTGGAAATGTGGAAGATCCTAAGTCCCGAATTGCCCCCATAGAATGAGTCATACTTACCGCCCCTTAGTCTTTATGTGCTATTTGCTATGTGAATTCATTTTACTCCCTTTCCCTATGACATGCTCATAGCTTGAGTTGTACTTTTCCATCCCTTAAAACTATGTGTTGTCTATTTGAATACGCTTCCAAACAAATGATGTGAATTTAGATACTTTGAGGCTTGTTTAGAGACTCTCAGGTTCCCGTTCGTCATGTCACTCCTAGAACCTAGTTCCAGGTCATGACATAATTCCATCACACGCATTCTTGATAAGAACCATTCTCATAATGCACTACTAACAACAACAATAATAACATACCCAGTAAAATCCCACAAGTGGGGTCTGGGGAAGGTAGAATGGACGTAGACCTTACCACTACCATAAAAGTAGAGAGGCTGTTTCTTGGAAACTCTCATCTCAAAACCTGTAAGCAAGAAAAAACTAGATATGACAAAAGGAAGGGAAAGGAACAGAAAAAAGCGACTAATATTGACAGTACGTAAATAAGATAAACTAACACACAACATGACAAGTAAAGTGAACACATGACAAAAAAACACCTAATCCTACCATTAGCCTACTACTCTGATTCGCGACCTCCACTTTTTTCTATCTAAGGTCATGTCCTCAGTAAGATCAAGTTCCATCATACTTTGTCTAGTCACCTCCCCTCGGTACTTCTTCGGTCTACCTTTACCCCTTCGAGTATCTCCCAAAACCAACCTCTTGCACCTCCTGACTGGATCATCGGTACTCCTTCTCTACAAATGTCCAAACCATCACAATCTCGCTTCCCTCATCTTTTCGGCCACCCCTAGCTTCTCCTGGATGGTCTCACTCCTAACCTTGTCACTCTTGGTGTGACCACACATCCATCTCAGCATCCTCATCTCTACGATATGCATCTTCTGAACATGTGCCTTCTTAATTGGCCAACACTCCACTCCATACAATAATGATGGTCTAACCACCATTCTGTAAAACTTACTTTTGAATGCACTACTATACCCAGATTATTAGAAGTTTTCTTTTTTGTAGTCTAAATACTTTACCCTAATCACTAATAATTTCTCGAGCATGAGCTAGCTTATGATGTCATTGGCCTTCTTACATGCATACGTTCGATAGAATGCCTTGGCTCGGGTAAAAACTTTTCAAGTCATTTGGTTTCCACCAGATACAATCCTCTATACACCGCTTCTTATTTGATCACCATCACAACTTAAAACATACTTATCTCATCAAAACTCAATATATTCACCATAATTATAACACCCAACAACTCTACTCTTAGGATTCAAATTTTTTAGTTGTAATTATGTAAACTTAAACCTAGTGGTTCCTTATTTGTTGTTTTGTTTTAAGGTCCACTCCTATATTTTTGAAGCGTATTAGATGTGGTTTAGGTTCATAAGGGACCTTTAGTACTTAGCTGAGTTCAAAACCTCCCTATCAATTAAGTTTTTCGCATTATGTTATGCAAAGGTCAACTTTAAATCTCCATAACTCTCAGAACGTAAAGGATTAGGTGGTTAGTGACCTATAAAATTAAATGTTTCTGAATTCTCTTTCCAATGCCACCAAGATTGCCTCATTTGGAGTTCGGAAAAAAAAGTTATAACTATTTTACTGAAGACTGTTTGAGTAGTGTTTTTTTGATCACCATCTATGAACCCTGACATATGGGTCGTAACGGGTTGATAACCCATAATTACAACACATAAAAAGGGTCCCCTGAGTTAGTCTTTAAGTCCCAAATCATATATACCCAACTATAGAGCATATATGCTTCTACGAGTCATAATTGGGGCTAATAAATTGAGGTCTAGGACCTTGAAACTCACCCTAGTTTCTATGAATAAGCTTCTACAGTCCTTATATGACTTGGCATTGTTTTAAGTAGGGTTATTTTAGTCCTTTCACATCTTTGGTTGGCCTAAATTTGATGATTTCACTCCTAATTAAGTCCCTCAATGTTACCATTCAACCTCATCACACTCAAACATTTTCTCAAGTCTTAGAAAAAGATTACATGAGGAGAAAAGCTAGGGTTTTCAAGAACCTTCTTCAAAGTTCTTCAAGAATCCCTTTTTTCAATTTCACATCCTTGCTAAACCTAAACTTGATGATTTTGCACATAATTAGGTCCCCCAATGTTACCATTCAACCTCATTATGAATAAACATTTTCTCAAGACTTGGATTATGATTCCAAAAGGAGAAAAGCTAGGGTTTCAAGCACCATATTAAAAGTACTTCAAGAATCTCATTCTTTCAAGTATGTAAGACTTGTCAAAGTTATGGACTACATTCATCCTCACCGCCCATACCTAATTGTAGTATGTAAGAGTTTAACCAAACCTTTCTTGAAATTTGTGTTCCTTTTTTTCCCTTTTTTGTTACTTTATAATTTATATCGTTGAATTTATGATCCCTTCCATTATTTAAGATCTTGATTATTCTTCATTCTTATTTTTCACATGAAACCTAGTTTAGTGAGTTGAAGGATTTGCATTTCCATTTGCTTCACATTATTTTCAGTTAAAATAAAAGAATTTCAAAGCTATGGAAAACGAAAAGTTTTGAGGAAACTAGAGTAGTCCAAGTGCATTGTCTTATTTCAAAAAGAGCATGATTATATGTAAAAAAAAAAAAACATAGCCTATTTGTTCTTTTTTTTGGAGAAATGTTCAGTCAATTAAAGTCTGTTGCAGTTCTACCCTTATGCATTAATTATAAAGTTCATAGTGAGATAAAGTATTTTATATTTATCACAAAGATCAGTTAAGGAAATACAAGTAGTTCCAAATACATATTTAGTGCTGACAAAACAATGTCTATTTTTAAGAAAGAATTATTAGTTTCAAAGAAAGCATTTTCTATTGTAAAAAAAGAACTACTAGTATGAGATGGATTATATGTCATTACCTAAGCATAGGGCCTAGACGTGAATGGCAAATGGAAATCTGAAGGGACCTAAACAAGCCTCTTAGCATATCAATCACACATCATTGGTCGTGGAAGCAAAGTAAACAAAAATAAGATATAATAAAAATGGAAAATGGGGCTAAGGGAAGTCTTTGATATCATAAAAGCATAAAGAGACATGCCTATAGCATAAATACATCATAATGTTCCGACAACACCTCTAAACTTAGAATGGAGCGGGGGTCAAGACATTTTCCGGGCTCACCCTCGTAATGTCGAATGTTCAACATAATGAATCCTTAGAGATATCAAGAGAAAGTAGATAGTGTTCCTGAACTTGAGGAATCCCCAAGCTTGTCTTTGAAGTATTTCACAAGCCATGTAGAGGATGATTAAAAGGAGCTTCGCTCCCTACATGGTGATATCATGTTGGCATAAAGTATGCATTAGTACGTTTTAATATACAAAGTATGTAGGATGCAATGCAATAAGAGATAAGCCAAGATAGTCCAAATGCAAGGTAATAGGCAATAGATAGACATAATCTCAATATGGCATGCATAAGTAATTCTTGAAGTAAAACCTGCTTATAAATCTGTCAACTTGCATAGGTCATGATACATATGTCGGAAGAAACCTCAATTGCCAAAGAATCTGACCAAGTGAGCTGTAACTTAAAATCTCAATGATTACCCCTCATTGGTAAAGAGGTGGTCTACTTGCCAAGGTAAATCATACATCACCTCACGGGAACATGACCGATTTCGTATGAAGTTACCCTCCTTACGGGAACATGACCTATTTCGAAAAGGATTTCATTAAGAAGTGCATTAAATGGATCCACTAGTATAGCAATGGTACAACATAATCCTATGTTGGCTCATAGTTTGAGGAAAGGAGTATGGACCCTTGAAGATAGTCCATGCCAACATCCAATCTATAAGTGCTAAGTCTAATCCCATGAAATACATGAAATAATAATATCTTTAGTATCTTATAATGAACATAGAATCATAACGTGAGTTTCTCTTAAATATTCTTGACCTCTAATGGTGAGCCTAACTTGAAACATGAGAATACGTCATAATCATACGTGAACCCTTGCTTTAACGTGAATGGATCACAAGAGATAAATCTTGAAAATAGGGCTTAGCTTCATACTTGAATAATCATAGATAGTTTCATGAATTCATAACATACTTGATATCCCATACTCATTATGAAGTCACTTGACTTCTAAAATATATAAATAAATTGAGGATACTTAACTTGATATTTAATCAAACACTTGGTGGGTGTGTAATGCTTGTTCAAAATCATGCAATTCAAGAGTGAAATGATATGAGAAAACTCAACACAAATCAACCCATATACATATTGTGAAACACTCATGTATATATATTGTGAAACACTCATGCATGGTACCTTGAAATCCATCATCAAATATCATAATAGACCATATTTTCATAGCTTAAAACACACAGTCTCAATAGACAAAACCAACTCATAGTATAAACTTGAGATAGATAGATATGCATATTTAATCAATATTTCATAAAACTCCATCATATTTCATGCTTATATTCCATAATAAAAGATACCCACAGATAATACAACTTGAAAACATGCAATTTTCATAGAATGGGAATATTGGGCTCCATGGGTGAAAGGATCCAATGGATGAAACCCACATACCTTAATTTGGGGATTCATTGATGTAGACTTGAAGGAGACTTGAAGCTTAAATGGAGTTCTTGAGATCCAGAATTAAGCTTGGGACAGTTGAATTTGGATGAAATATTTGGTTAAGTCTGAGAGAGGATTTTGAGAGTGTCTTGAGTGATATAAAGTTGAAAAATGGCTAAGTGGAGGTGTTTTCACACACAAGTAGGCATGCGGCCACGACCCCAAGGCCCTTGGGGGAAATTAAAAATGAAGGAAAAACTTGTAATGTTCCGTGTTTGGTCAGCGATGCAGACCCAACGCGGAGAACCAAATAATACTGATCCGTGCCCCTAGCGCGTCGCGATCAGGGCACGGATAGACACTAGATAATGAAAATTTGTGAAAATTATTTTTTGCTACGAGTCCTCTAAAATTGGGGTTATACCTATTTTTCACTCAATTTTGCCCCCTGATCGAGAATACGAAGTCGGAGTTTTTATATAACATAGGAATTTTGAGACATATGAAAATTATGATTATGGGTATTTTCAAAGCAAATTTTTGGGGCGTTCATTATAAGTTATGAGAAATCAATTTTTTCTCTTGTAATAGACAATTTGAGTAATTACATCAAACCTAGAAATGATAATGCTTTAAACATTTGAGATGAACATAATAAACAATGTTGGGAGCAGTATTAAGCACTAATTTGGGTACGAGTGCAGATAATTCCAATCCCATAAACTACGTAACCATTGTAGGACAGGATTATACCAAGTGTACAACTCCTCATATGCCACTGAGATGACCCAGTTTATATGGATCCAATAGTATTTTGTCCTTTACTTTGTTAAAGTAAGGGATGGCTCCTGCAATGTGGGAAAAACATTATATAATCCTGAGGCTCATAGTGATAATTATTTAAGTTAGAAAAACACCCCAAGAAGTAAACCTTATTATTTTATACACTGAGATGCATTATTTCTTTATTCAAGTGTTTCCTTTTATTATGTTGCATATTTAATTGTGTTGAGCTAGCTTTTAAAGCTAAGGATTTTTAATATTATATTTTTATATATTTAGTTGTGCTAATTAAATTCTTTTATACCGAGTTTAATTTTTATACATGTTTAAAGCATCGGGTTTATTTACATGACATACTTTCATCAATTGAGCTATCTCAAAATTTAATTCTAAAGTGGATTGTCACATCTCAAGCCTAGGGCCTAGACATGACACAACGAATAGGAACCCGAGGGGACCTTAACCAAGCCTCTTAGCATATCATTCATACATCCGTGGTCGCGGAAGAAAAATAAACAACACAAGAGTTATAAATAATGGAAGGGGGACTAAGGGAAGTCTTCATATTTATAAAGGCATAATAGTATCAAGCTCATAGCATATGTACATCAAACATCCAACAACACCTCTTAACATGGAATGGAGTGGGGCCAAAACACTTTTCGGGCTCACCCACGTAGTATCAAGTGTTCAACATAAAGAAATATCAAATACTAAGAGTAGCATAGATAGTGTCCTCAGACTTGAGGACTCACCAAAGCTTATCTTCCAAAGTACCAAACTAGCCATGTGGTAGAGGATCAAAAGGTGCTTTGGTCTCTACATGGTAATATCATGTAGGCATAGAATAGTGTTTGTACGTTTGAATGTACTAAGTATGTAGGATGCAATGCAACAAGACATAAGCCAATATTGAAAAAATGCACAATCATAAGCAATAGATAAGTATAATATCAATATGGCATGCATGATCACTGCTTGAAGTAAAACATGCTTGTAAATCATATAACTTACGTAGTACATATTACTTGCGTGGGAAGAGATCATAACTGACATAGACTAAGTGAGTTACTACTTGGAATCCAAAGCATGTCACCCCCTTGTAAGGTGATTGAGCCATGTCACCCTTTCAACAAGGTGATTGTGGCATGTCACCCCCCAACAAGGCAATTGATGCATGCCACCCCCTCAACAAGGTGATTGAGGCATGCCACCCCCTCAACAAGGTGATTGAGGCATGTCATCTCACAACAAGGTGATTGAGGTATGTCACCTCTCAACAAGTTGATTGAGGCATCTCACCCCCTCAAAAAGGTGTGGTCTACTTGCAACATCATAGATGTCTTTCATGAATTCAATACATATGTTTAAGCCCTTAATCATCATATAGTCAATTGACCTATACATCATGTAATAGATCATCAATAGCATAAAAAAGCTTGTAATGACATTTTATCAAACACTTGGTGGGTTCATAATGGTTGTTTAAAATCATTCAATTCAAGAGTGAAATAATATCGGAAAACTCAATATAATTCAACCCACCGATATATAGTAAAACCCTCATGTAGCATACCTTGACATCCATCATAAAATATCATAATAGAGCATAGATATAACTCAAAACATGCATAGTCTCAATAGACAAAATCAATTCATGATATAAATTTGAAATAGATAGATATGCATAATCAATCAACATTTCATAAAACCCCACCATAATTTATAATCAAAATCCGTATTAAGAGATACCCATGTATGATACAACTTGAAATCATGCAATTTTAATAAAAAGGAAGCTTGGACTCCGTGGGTGAAAGGACTCAATGGATTAAACCCGCAGACTTCAAACATAAGTTTTCTTTAAATGAGCTTGAAGGAAACTTAGAGCTTGAAATGAATCGTCGATTTCCAAAGTTAAGCTTGAATTCCTAGAAATTTGAATGAGATATTTGGTTAAGTCGTGGAGAGGTTTTTGTGAGGGTTTTGAGTGTTATAGAGTTGAAAAATGGCTAAGAATGGGTTTTCTCAAGGATAAGTGGTCATGGGGCTATGAACCCAAAGCGCTTGGTCGACACAGGAAAAATCAACACTGGTCCGCAATGCTGACCCAACGCGAAGGAAAAATTTATACTGCTCCGCGCCCTTGGTGCATCACTGCCATGGCGCGGATGCTCTCTGAAAATCCAAAAGTAGCGAAATTTATTTTTCACAACAAGTCCTCTAAAATCTAGGTTATACCCATTTGTCACTCAATTTTGCTTTCTAATCGAGAATATGAAGTCGAATTTTTGATATCACACATGGATTTTAAGATATACAAAAATTATGATTATGGGCATTTTTGAAGCACAATTTTGGGCAGTTTCAATATCTCCCCCTTGGGAACATTCGTCCCAGAATGTCAAAGAAATGTGCATAAGAAAAGTAATCATGAAGATTTCAGCCCGACATCAATGCAACAAATGTATTTAAATATCATTTTCAAAAAGTCTCAACATGAGTGTCAAAAATTACCATAAACTTGTTACCATGAACATGAACTTATGCAAAATGACATAAGGGCTGAAACTCAAAACTTGAAATCTCATAAGGTACTTTAGTCAGTACCTTCAGCTTGACCAGAGTGGAAGAGATATGGATATTTCTTTCTCATGTCCTCCTCGGTTTCCCATGTGGCACTTTCAACTTGTTGGTTCCTCCAAAAGACCTTAACAGAAGCTACATCTTTGTTTCTCAACCTATTCACTTTCTTAATATGGACACCAAATAAGCCATGCTCATCTCCATAGGCAACTCCAACTCATATGCAACCTTACCCATTCTCCTCAAAACTCCATAAGGACCCACAAACCTTGGGGTCAATTTTCCCTTTTTTCCAAATCGAACTACACTCTTCATAGGTGAGAATTTCAAGTAAACCCAACCACCAACCTCAAACTCAAGATCTCTTCTCTGCACATCGGAGTAGGAATTTTTTCTACTTTGGGCTATTTTCAATCTCTTCCTTATCAACCTCACCTTTTCCAATGCTTCCATGACCAAATCCGGACCTAGCAAAGCCATTTCCCCCACTTCAAACCACCCTACTGGGGATCTACAATGCCTACAATAAAGAGCTTCAAAGGGAGGCATACCAATGCTTGAGTGGTAGCTATTGTTATAAGCAAACTCAATGTGTGAAAGACGTTCATCCCAACTACCCTTAAACTCTAAAACATAAGCTCTAAGCATATCCACAAGGGTTTGCATAGTCCTCTTGGCTTGACCATCTATTTGAGGATGAAAAATCATGCCAAGCTTAACCTTGGTACCAAGACGTCTTTTGAAGGACCTCCAAAAGTTAGAAGAGAATTGATCTCCACGATTTGAAATCATCGACAAGGGAATCCCATGCAATGTAACCAACTCATGTATGTACAACTTGGCATAATCTTTTGTACCATAAGTGGTTTTGACCGGTAAAAAGTGAGCTTACTTTGTTATTTTATCCACAACGACCGAAATAGAGTCAAAATGTTTCCTAGTATTAGGAAACCCAACTACAAAATCCATGTTGATCTCCTCCCACTTTCAAGTAAGAATCTCTATATCTTGGACTAGGCCACCCAACCTTTGATGTTTGGCTTTCACTTTTGGCAATTGGTATATCTGAATATGAACTTAGCAATGTCCCTCCTCACACCACCTCACCAATACACCTCCCTCAAGTCTCTATACATCTTTGCAGAACTGGGGTAAATGGAACAGGATGAATTATGGGCCTCCCTCAAGATCAATTTTGTCAATCCATCGACATTTGGCACACAAATTCTACCTTGGTACCTAAGGGCACCATCTCCCCCTTGGGAGAAAACCTCCACTTTACCATCTTTCACCAAGGCCTTCAACTGTAGAAAGGTTGGGTCAATATCTTATTTTTACTTTATCTCTTTAAGCAAGGATGAATATGATACCATCAACAACCATTATATCACTATTATCAACTGAAACGCCACAAAAAAGTGCCCAAAAATGTTCCTCGAACATGCCCATTTTCGTAATTTCCATAAATCTAAAATCCATGATATCTACTTCATATTTGTGATCAGGCAGAACAGTTGAGTGGGGGATGGGTCTAGCTTTGATTTTAAGGCAACCGTATCAAAATTTTGTTTGGCAACTTTTTTGAAAAGTCAGTAAGGGTCCACGCCACTGGAGCGACACGGCGAGGGAGTGGACTAGTGTATTTTGTTGCCAATATTTTTATTTGGCCTAAGTCCTTAGTGTCTTGGAGCTAAGCCTTCCTATGCATCAAAATACCTATACTTTGTCATTTTTCACCCATTTAAAGTGTCCCAAACTCCCTTCCGAATCTTAAAGAATTCACTCAAGCTTCAAGTGCTCATTCAAATCTTCATCAAGGAAATCTCCAAAGTTGAGGTTATGGGTTTCAACCATTGGGTCCTTTCACCAATGGCTCCCAACCTTATTTTTCATGTAAATTGCATGTTTTCAAGTTGATTATCTATGGGTATCTTGTATTATAGATTTTTGAATGTAAACTATGTTGGGATTTCATAAAAATGTGACTTCTTAAGAACATTTTGAACTCTGAATCTATGTTCTATTATGAGATTTGATGAAGATTTTCAATGTATTAAATGAGGGTGTTACCAAATGTTGGTGGTTTGATTTACATTAAATATTCGCATATGATTTTACTCTTGAATTGGATGATTTGACAATATCATTACACACCCACCAAGTGTTTGACAAAATTTCAAATTTAGGGTTCTTGGTTATTGATGGTATATGGTTTAATTTGTGATTTGAGTCACTCATAAATATGAAACTGATATATTTATGTGTTATTTTCTTGAAAAGTATCTATAGTGTTGCAAGTTGACCACACTTTGTTGAGGGGTACTTTGTCTCACCCACCTTGTGCTATGTCCATCTACCAGTTAAAGGGTACATACATTGACCACTATGATGGAAGGTGTGATGTCCATCTACCAATTAAGCGATATATACCTTGACCACCATGATGGAGGTTATGATGTCTATCTACCAGTTAAGGGGTGTATGCCTTGGCCACTATGATGGAGGGTGCGAGTCCATCTACCAGTTAAGGGCTATATAACTTGACCATTATAATGGAGCGTGTGATATCCTTGTATCGATTGAGGGGTATATACCTCGATCACCCTCCAAGGGGGTGCTATACCATTGATTACAAGTACTAGTCGCTTAGCCTATGATGATGGTCTCTTCCTACACATGTATTATGTTCTGTATAGGGATATTTTTCTTCACGCATTGATAATATATGCCATGTTTCTAATATGCTATCTCTTGTTTGTGTATATGCATTTTGATTATGTTACCTATTACTTGTTGCATTGAAACTAACATACTTAGCACATTCAAACGTACTAACACATTCTATATGTCTACATAACATTACCATGTAGGAATCGGAGCTCCTCATGATCATCCTCCCCGTGGCTAGTTCATTTTAAAGATAAGCTATTAATGAGTCTCAAGTTCGGGGACACTAGCTTTAAAACTTACTTTTGCTATTTCATTATGTTGAAATTTGATACTAAAAGGACGAGCCTGGAAGGTTGTCTTGGCCCCCGCCCAATCTATGCTAGAGGTGTTATTGGAAAAGTTATGTAATTATGTAGGTTTGACTCTTTTAAAGATCTATGCTACTAGAGACTTCACTTAGTCCTATTTTCCTCATTTATATTCTCTTCTTGTTGTTTACTTTGCTTCCGCGACCAAGGATATGTGAATGATATGCTAAGAGGTTTGTTTGGGGTCCCTTTGCATTCCCATTCGCAGTGTCACATCTAGGCCCTAGGCATGAATCGTGACAAACTTGGTGTCAGAGCACTAAGTTATTAATGGTCCTCGACATCAAACATATGTGTTGATTAGAGTCTCATTCATAGTTGTAAGTCATGCCACAACTATGAATGGGTGTCTACGAGACGTTTGAGGAGATGTTTCACTTCTTCATGATCTATATTATGCAAAAGAGTTAAGTCCTCTAAGGTTTATATATTATTCTTAATATAGTCATTTCATAATATGTCTCAAGTTATTCAGAATAGTGACATGTCAAATGCGGAGGTTAGGAATGCTCTATGGCTATTGGGCAAAGCGGTGACAACTCAGCTCAATCGACAAGTGAGTTCCCTAAGACTTCAAGTGGTAAGAGGGAGGAGAGAGAGGCTAAGAGGACCCCATATGATGGTGGTCTCCAAGGTATTAATAATAGAATGACACATCCCAGGTGCCCAAAATGTGGGAGAAGATATGGTGGCGCATGTTGGAGGAACACGGGTGTATACTTTGAGTGAGGCGACAATGGGCATACAATGAGGGATTGCCAGTGGCCTCAATGAAAGAAAGAAGAAGGGTTCAATTTGAAGATGGACGATGGGATAACTAAACCTAATTGTTAAATGTGTGGGAGGAACCATGGTGGCCCATGCTTGAGGAAGACCAATACTTGTTACGGTTGTAGAGTGGGTCACAAGCTAATTCATTAACTATTTGTTCAATGGAAAGACAAGGGTGTTGCTGTGCAAGTTTCCCCTATTTGCTAAAAGTGTAGGAAAGGCCATGATGGCCTATGTTTGAAGAAGTCTAATAGTTGCTTTGGTTGTGGTGAATTTGGTCACAAAGTTAGTGGTTGTTTTCATGCTCAACCCGACAGTAGAGGTGGTGTTCCTCAAGGGAAAGGTGTTGGTATTCAATCTTCGCTTACTAGTCACAAGTGTGGAGGGCACTATCTGAGAGATTGTGTGACCGGTTCGAGTGCATGTTTTGAGTATTGTGCAAAGGATCATGGGTCGGGATATTACCCATATGTTATTAAGGAATATGGCGATGAGCATCAGCGTTTCCAACCGTACCTCTCAAGGGGGGATCACCAAACATGGCATGACGCTCTACAAGTATGTTAAATGTCTTTGATGTTGATGTGTATTATTTGGTTGACCCGAGTTCCACTCTTTCTTTTGTTGTTCCTTTTTTTTCCAAAATGTTTCATGTTGAACTCGAATTTTTGTGTGAGTCATATGAGGTGTCTACTCATGTTGGTGCACCCATTGTTTCTAGAAGGGTCTATAGAAATTGTCCCATTTTCATTTTGCATAAAATATTGCCTTCTAGTTTTTTTGAGTTGGATATGGTGGATTTTCACGTCATTCTGGGATGGATTGGTTGCATTCATACTATGCTTCTATTCGTTGTAGAACCCATAAGGTCAAGTTCCAATTCCCTAATGAACCTGTTCATGAGTGAGAGAGTCATGATGTAGTGGTCCAAGGTAGATGCATTTCTTGCATTAAATCCTAAAAGTTGATTTCTAAGGGGTCCCTCTAGCATCTTGTGAGGGCTAGGGATGTTGAGTCCAAAGTCCTTACTATAGAGTCGGTTCCAGTGGCAAACGAGTTCCTTGATGTCTTTCCTAATAAGCTTCTCAGTGTTCCTCTCGAAACAAAAATAGATTTTGACATAGGCCTCCTTCTCGACCGTCAACGTATTTCTATTCCCTGTTATCGTATGGAACCATCAGATTTGAAATAGCAATTGATGGATTTTTTGGAGAAGGGTTTTATTAGGCCTAGCCAATCATCTTGGGATGCACCGGTGTTGTTTATGAAGAAGAAGGGTGGTTCTATTAGGATGTGTGTTGATCACCGACAACTTAATAGAGTCACCATCAAGAATAAGTATCCTCTACCAATGATTGACGATCTTTTTGACCAACTTTCAGGTATCACCAATAGAAAGTGAGAGAGTATGACATTCCCAAGATGGCCTTCCGAGCTAGATATGGGCACTTTGAATTTTTCGTTATATCTTTTGGATTGATCAGTGCACCGGCTATATTCATGGATCTGATGAATAGGGTCTTTAAGCCCTACCTTGATTTTCTTGTGGTGGCATCTGTTTATTATACCTTGATCTATTCCCATAGTCAGGAGGAGTATGTACATCACTTGAGGGTAATGTTTCAACTTTTAATGTAAGAGAAGTTTTATGCCGAATATGATAAATGTGAGTTTTGGTCAAATAGAGGTTGCCTTTCTAGGTTCTGTGGTATCGAGTGATGGTATTAAGGTGGATCTTACGAAGATAGAGGTAATTAGTAATCGACCTAGACCTTTGACTCCATCGAACAGTAGAATCTTCTTAGGCTTAGCGGGTTATTATTGGAGGTTTGTGAATGGGTTCGATTATATTGATTCTCTCATGAATACGTTGACCCAAAAAAGGCAAAGTTCGTGTGGTCCGATGAGTATGAAAAGTTTCAAAACCTCGAAGGATAAGCTTGTCTCCACTCCTATCTTGTCTCTCCGAAAGGTTTGGAAGTGTTTATTGTGCATTATGATGACTCACGGAATGGTGGTGTCACGACCAAGCCTAGAGCATAGATGTGAGACGGTGCATGGGGAGACTGAAGGAACCGTAAGCAAGCCTCTTAAAATATCATTATACATCCTTGGTCAAGGAAGCAATAGAATACAACAAGTAGTAAATTGGGACAACCGGGGCTAAGGGAACACTTTCATATCATAGAAATCAAGAATTAAGAGAGTCAAGGCTCATAGCATAGATACATAACATGTCCAACAACACCTCTAACCTTAAATACTTAGCAGGGGCCATGACGAGCAACCGGGCTCACCGTCATAACAATTGCAATAGGTAATCCAAACATACAAGAGATAATCTAATTATAAGCTTGAGAGAAGATAGATATTGTCCCTAGACTTGAGGACTCACTATGAGCTAACTTGAACAATCCGTCTAGCCATGAGAAGAATCAATAGGAGCTCCGGTTCTTACATGGTGATATCATATAGGCATAGATTATGTGTTAGTATATTTGAATTTACTAAATATGTTGGATGCAATGCAACAAGAGGTAGGAATCATAGGCAAAATGCATAATCATAAGCAATGAATAGCATACTAACAACATGAAATGTATGAATGATGCTTGAAGTAAAACCATGCTTATATAGAACATAATACGAGTGTAAGGAGTGACCATTCTTAGTG
>JAABOM020104586.1:0-25573 GCA_011800125.2 Solanum clarkiae
TTTGATTCATTATCAATCATAATATATATATATATATATATATATATATATATATATATATATAATAAAAATAGAAATAAAATATCTATGATTACACTAACGCTTTGTTTTAGTCATGTCGAGAAGCATCCGAATAGAGGAGCTCTCAAAGCAAACCACAGGTGCGGGCGCCATCAAATAGGGTGCAGCACAACATGGAATATTTCTTAGCAGCAAGCTGGGACACAATCTGAAGGAGACGTCAAACCTTTCAAACACAAGCTGCTTCATATCGATTCATCACCGAACATGGTAAACCATGTCGTCTCTAGTCAATCTATGATTACACTAATGCTTTGTTTTAGTCATGTCGAGAAGCATCTGAATAGAGGAGCTCTCAAATAAACAACAGGTGTGGACATTGTCAAGTAGGATGCAGCACAACGTAGAACTTTTTTTTAGCAGCGAACTGGGACATAGTCTGAAAGGGGGCGTCAAACCCTTCGTACACGAGCTGGAAAACGACTACCACCACCATCTAACCATACCCCTGTCAGAAGGCATGTGGGAATCTTTGTGAGTCAGTTAGTTTATTTTCACCTTTGGATAACCTTAACTCTCACTGAAGGCAACTTTCCAATCCGAGTGACAATATACCAAGAATTTTAGAAATAATGTCCATGTAAGTCTCAATTATGGGCGTGAAGTACACCACATTTATGTTTAAGAGGTTGCAAGCCTCGTTTTCCAAAATTCAATTTGTTTGTCACTCATCCTGAATTAGAGGTCATCTCCAAATAAAGAATTTCCTCTTCAATCGATAGAGTTGAACTATAAGCAGCTTGATTCCTTAGTCCAAGGATATGTACGCGAGCTCAATTTTGAAAACTTGACTGCATTCCAACATCACTCCAAAAATCTCATTCCCAAGCATTCCAATCTCTCCATAATTCGATATTGGGATAGCTTTTAATTTCTTTCAAATTCGTGCGCCAAATCAAGCGTCTTGAACTACAAGTGGCCCGAATTCTCATGCAACCTGAGATATATAGGAAACCCAGAACCAGGGCTCGGCCATAATTCTGTAAAGCCATCATTGTCGGCTAAAGATTGGGTTAGTCAAGTTTCTTTGTGCACAACCTCTTTCATCGATCATGCCCAAAGAAAGGGACAGCTGTTGACACCCAATTTTTACCCTCCACGTTGTCAAATTAACCATCGAGTTCTATTTTTGTTTTAACAATTTTTAAATAATTATTTTTTGAAAAAACCATATATATAGGCGCGTGGGGGCCATGCGCCCCCAATTCCTCTTTTTCCCCTTCTTTTCAACATAAAAACACTTTCCCCAAACCCCAAGACTTTCCCCATTTCTCCTTCTTCGTTCTTCTTCTTCTCCAACCCCCAAACCCTAGCCGCCCCTTCTCCTTTTCCCAAACCCTTTTCCCCCTTCCCCAGTGACCATCCCCATTCCTTCTCCCTTCCCCAAATCCTTTCCCTTCCCCCGACGCCATTCCCTTTTCCCAAAACTCTTCTCCCCTTCCCTGCGAGCTTTTCCCCTTCCCTGCGTGCCCCTTGTTTTTCAAATGAATCTGTTGCATTTAATGGGGAGCGAGCTATTTGAAGCTCCTCTTCTTCGATTTCGAGCCAGAGAGACGAAACATCGAAAAACCCTAGCAAGAGATAGAAGTCGAAATCAGCGGTCGAAAAGAGTTGAAACCTCGAAAGAGGAGCGGCGATTAGAAGCCTAGCATAGGCAGCAATCGAAAAGAGGGAGAAAATCCCAGACTTTGGTTCAACATTCTGTAATTTCCAGAAAAATAAGAGAGCAAAGATTCGAGTCTCGGTTTGAATCAAAGTTTGTGATGGTGTGAGTCAGTCTTTCGCAAAGCTCATCGTCTCCGTTCGCTGCTCCGAAAAATATAATATCCCAATCCCGCTTTTCGTTCAAGTATCATGAGTTGCGACTGAATGTGTTGGTTGAAACTATATCGAGTTTACTCATGTTTGCATTTAGTTATTTTAACTGAAATCCTCTGTCAAAGTAACACTCTACTGTGGATTATTGTTATTGATCATATTATGTTGCAATTCGTTTCGAAGCTTTAAACGATGCATCTGTACTGCTTCATGATTTGAAAAATTGACTTTTCGTTGCGAGTCTTAGTTTTCTTTGCTGAAAATAACTTCAAATAGTGAATTTAGATGAAGGAATATGTACTTATGGCACTGTATATTGGTTGAAGATGTTACTCTGTAGCTTTTATTCGCTGCTCAGTTGCTAAGAATCAAACTATTGTTAAAACGGTTTTGCTTTTCTCAAATACATGCTGTAATGTCCAAATTTTACTCTGTTAGTTAATGATGATTTTGTTTCCTTAAGATGTTGTTGGTTTCCTTTCTGAGAATATAATTCGCCCAGCGTGCTAATGAGGTATTTACTTCTGTTTCTGCTGAGTCTCGCCTAGAGTCTGAGTTCTTAGTCATAAATGGTAATGCACTTATCTTTATTATGTTGAAATTTGGAAAAGATGTTGGAAAGTATGTTCCTGTTCCTGGTATTGCCCGTGTACTGTTAACTTTTAGGAGCTAAACAAGTGTGGATATGATGTTGTTTCTCAAAGACCTGCTGCAATATTTGAAATTTTGGTCTATTTGATGAGGTTTGACTCCTTAAAGAAGTTATCTGCTTGCAATCTGTGAGTTCCAGAAAATGTTTTAGGGATGCTGCTATTATATTGATTTGCTTTTTCTGTGGCTTTCTAATAAGAGATGTTCGTTTCAGTTAACTGGTTACTTCCTCTTTTACGAACATAGTCCAGATAACAGGTTATTGAGTTCGTTTACAGCTCTTTGTTGCCTTGTATTTCTCAAACTCCAAGTCTTAAGTTACAAACTATTGCGCATTCCCATGTGTTCATTTACATGTTATGGCTTTGACTGTAGGCCGGTTCTCTATCTAAAAATCATTTTGTTAGAATCAGCTTATGTATTCCTCTTCCTGAGATGTTGCTTTACTGGTATAAGTCTCAGAAGTTATGGTTTGTTCGCCTTGTTGTTTATGGGATCTGTACGAAATTTAGAGTGTGAATTAGACTAGTAGTACTAGAATTGTCCGTATTGTTGGATTCAAATTCCATACTCGGATTCACATGATTCATTTTGATTTTAGGACTGTTATAGTTTTATGTGTTGTCCTGCTACTGCTTTGGAGTCAAATGTCTTGCTCTTCATTTTGTTTTATGAGAGTCAGTATAGTTACATTGTTAGTATTATTTTTTAGTCTCTTACTAATCCTTATTTTATTTCTTTGCATGAACAACGCTCCGAGCCCATTCTGGACTCCCCATTCTGCATTCCTTGGGCCATGAAGACCCGAATCCGCTCTTTTTCTCAAGTTGTAAGAGGCTGTTCAGTCTTAGTTTCGATTTTTGGAAGTTGATATATAGGTTTCAAAGGCAAAAAATCGATGAATATATACTAATATACAGAAATATACACTAAGTGTATAATACAGAGAAATGGGCCAAGCCCAAGGTGCAGCAGCTGGGAAATAGAAAGGACAGGGCAGGCCCAATTGTTGATTTAGGACATGTTGACCATTTGGGCCTGCCAAGCCCAATACCTAGTTTATTTATTTTATTTATATTGTGATACTTGTTATTATTTCTAACACTAATATTTATTTGTTTTATTTAATCTAATTAAATTCCCCAATAAGTCAGAACCATTTATGTTATTTTTAATTTTTTATTCCAAAAAGAGTTTTGCAATGAAATAATAAAAATAAAAAAAAAAGATTTTATATTTAATTCTATTTTCAATCACAATCAATTTTCAAGTTTAGTCAATTGTTTTTAATTTGGTCGAATCTAGTCAAATATTTTCAAGTCCAGTTAAATTTTTTCAAAATTAGTCAATCTGTAAACAAGTCAATTTTTCAAAGTCAATCAAAGTTAGTCAAATCTTTAAATCGCCGGATAACCGCATTTAGCGGCCATTTCGAGTGCGTAAAGCCTTCTCGAAGTGGAAATATGAACCCGAACCTTTTCTTTGGATTTAAAAGGATTTTATCTGTTAGATCTTTTTAAATATTTATCGGTTTTCTAATTATCCTTAAAATTAGGTGGCGACTCTCTGTTTTCCTTTAAAATTTCCAAAATCCATTTTCTCTTAAATAAATTGAGTTTTAAGCTGATTTTTGATTTTTTTTCAAATAAGCCATTTTTTGGCATAACAATTTCAAATCACCACTTTGATAATGTATCACGATTGGTTATGTATTGGCCTCAAAGGTCATTTTTGGTATTTTCGATCAAATTATCATTTTGCCCTTTTCGAAAGTTGTTTTGTGTCATTTTTATTAAAGTCTAAAAGTTGAATTTTGAAAACCTTGTAAAAAACTAGAATTTTGCTAAAGAGAGTTTTAAAAGTCTTAAAGTTGGAAATTTTGAGTTTGGGGCTTATTTTGAGTTTTGAGTGTTGGATTGCGGCTCTGTCGATTTCATCAGCTTCGGATTGCCAAATCTGGTCTAGAAGAACTTGTAGAACTGAATTTTGAAACTAAAACAGAGATTTTAGGCCCAAAGTTATATTTTAAGTTCATTTTGGATCATAGTTTGAATTTGGTAAACATTCAAAATTCGAAGGCTCGAATCAAAATTCAGACAATTCTAGTGGCTCCAGATGGTGAAAATAACACTAGAAATGACTTTGTTGTAATTTTTATGACTTTCGAGAATATTTTGAATATTTGAGTCTGAAACTAGTTCAAATAATCCTTCTCGGATTCGCCCGAATTCAAATTATGATGGTCCATTGAGTTTGAAATGTCGTTTCTGGTAGGATTCTATGTTTGTTTTGTGTTCATAGGGTTCCGAACGAATTCCGAGGGTCTGTGTTGTGAATTACCAAAGTTGTATTTACTAGATTTTTTTCATTGTTTCTGGTGCATCTATGATTATTCTCTGCATTCGCGCCTCCAGCTGCGTTCGTGGAGGTCAAATTTTATAGATCTCCGCCGTGCCAAAGGGTCTGCGTTCGCAGAGTGCACCCTTTCCCTTGGTCTCTACGTTTGTGAAAGTTACTCCCGTGTTCGCTGAGTACTGGCTTCCCTAGTTTCCGCATTTGCGGAGCATTGATCGTACCGGAATACTGTCCAGTTTTAATTTACGAGTTTAGACCCTTTTCACCATTTTTCATATTCCAAGCTTCATTTTAGAAGGGAATTCAATATTTTTTAAGGCAAATCGATTGGAATTACTTTCTAACCTACTTCTTCAATTTTTATTGATTAAATTGTGTTTTTAACTTATAATTTTGGGATTTTGATTGGAGAATTTGGATTTTTTTTTTCTAACTTTGATTTCTAATCCTAAATTGATGATTTCTCCCTCATTTTGACTCCATTTTCGGAATGATTTTCACCGTTGAACTCCTTATTACTTGGAAAAAATTTTCATGTATAAATTTTCAAATTCTGACTAATTTTTTTGGCATGGAATTTTTGACTAGTTTTTCTTTTCCATTTGAATTAATTGATTTTAGTGTCATTAGATTTATTATGTGATTTGATGTTATGTTTTAATAGATTTTGATGATTAGGAGTATCGTAGAAGGGAAAAACTTTGGATTTAATTTGGTTCGAGACTTTATCTAAGGCAAGTGGACTTCTAACCTTTTGATAAGTATGATTGAACCTTGTATACTCCTATGTGTATGGATTGAATACTTTGGGGGTAAAATTATATCCTTGTAGGCTTTGATCATGAGATTTTGGATTGGGTAATTATTCATAAGGTGAAATTTTAACTTGTGAATTAATTGTAGATTCATAATACACGAAATTTATGTGTTAATTGATGTGTATATTGAAATTATGATGAGGTTGAGACTATATTGTGAACACTTGTGTACGTGTGAGTTACTCGGTTTTGATTATTGAAATACATGATTCATATGAACATCTTGTATAATTCATTGCCATGAACATGTCTACTGTGCATTTATTATGTGCTTTCTTGATGATCTAAAAAAGTGAAAAGCCAAAGAAAAAGGGTTTTGGCTGGAGAAAAAGAAAGAAAGAAAAGAAATGAAAAGCAAAGGGAAATAGTTTTGGCTAGATTTGAAAGTAAATTCCCAAGGAAAATGGTTCCGACGGAGATATGGTCTATGTGTGGTCCCCATGGGAGTCGATCTAATGCAACTGATGGATGTTTATCATATGGCAGAGATGCATCATTATTATTTGACGTTGCATCGCATTATTTACATCTCATAGTATTCACTCCATTTATATCACTCCTGTTTGTTATTATTATATGAATTTCTTACGAGACTAGATATCTATTGTATTATTTGACTTGTTTATGCTTGGCCTTTTTGAGAAATGATGCCATGTGGTGAGTTGATATGCTGCCAAAATACAACACTTTGATACTTAAAATATGAAATTTTGTGTGTGATCAATGTGATGTTAGTGGATTTTATGTGTTTTTGTGTTTGGTTTGCAGGATTTCAGGGTTGGCATTGATTTGGGAAGAATATGCAGAAGTTGCTGATTTTGATGAGGTACGAGAACTTTTACAGGCCGTAGAGCATTCTACGGGCCGTGAAGTAGGTTTCGTGTACAATTCCAGTGAGGGGATAATTTTCTGAAGTTTGTTCTACGAACATGCAAACCGATTGTGAACTATTTTACGAGTCGTAGATCAAGTCTCATGCCCTAAGGATCAGAAAAGACGGACTTTCTGATGTTTCATCAGACGAAACTTCCTATAGGCCATAGAACACTTTACGAGCCATAGATGGGTATCGCAGAGCACAAGTCCAGTTTTACAACAACTGATGTGTTATCAAAATACAACACTTTTAATGATTAAAACTTGGAATTTTGTATGTTCTCAATGCGATGTTAGTGGGTTTTATATGTTTTTGTGTTTGATTTGAACAATTCTAGGATTGGCAGTGATTTTGGAAAGAATATGCAAAATTTGTTGTTTTTGATGATGTGCGAGAGCTTTTACAGCCCGTAAAGCATTCTATGGGCCATAAAGGAGGTTTTATGATAATTCCAGCGAGGGGATGGTTTTCTGAAGTTTGTTCTACGAACATGTAGATGGATCGTGAACTAATTTATGAGTCATAGATCGAGTCTCGTGCCCTTAGGATCAGAGAAGAAGAAATTTCTGAAGTTTCATTAGAAAAATCCCCATGGTCCATAGAGGGGTATCGTAGAGCACAAGTCCAGATTTGCAGCAACATATTATGAAAGGCCAATTACGGCCCGTGGAACACAATACAACCTATAAAGCAGCTCATGAGGCATGCTGACCTTTTATCATTATAAATAGGTTTTAGGTTATTTTTCTTGAAGAGTTCGACCAGTTAGCAGAAAAATAGTGAGATAGAGTAGAGAAAACGTTGGAGAGTTTTGAGAAACACTTCTACTTTAATTTGATCTTCTAATTTTGTGATTCTCGTTGAAGCTTGGAATTACTTGTGCTTAATTCAATTATGTAAATGCTATATTATGTTATTCAAATTCATAAGTCATGTATCTACACAAATCATGAGTAAGTAAATCCACAACTAGGATTATGGGAACCATAAAGAACTAACAAGGTAAAATCGAATAATTCATAATTCTTGAAAAGTGTGCCTGTATGTATTAATTAACTCTCTTCATTTTTCACGTTTTCTAGTGGTGACCAACATTAAAACCCGCCTAGTGTTACTGACTGAACCAAGGTAGTAATGAATAGGAAAAGAGATTAATTAATAGGATTCGATTGATGTATTCTTGTCTAATCAACCGAATTGGGCCAAGGGAAGGTTGTATTGGAACTAATAAGTAAGAGTTAGTAATATCACATTGCAGACATGGACCAAGTCACATAGTAAAATTCGCCTCTTGCATGGGCCAAACGGTTTGGTGAATTTAACTTATCGTCCTGCATGCTACAAACTAGAAAAGAATTATCCAGTGATATTGAGTTAGAGAAACATGGGGAACATAATACCCTAGTTTCTTTCCATATTGGTTAAACTGTTGTGTTAGTTACGTTTATCTTTTGACTTGTTATTATCAAACCCTCCTCCCCCTTTGGGGAGATAAGTTGGTTAATAACTCAAATTGCATCATTGAATTCTTCTAAGTCTATAGTATTTCCTTGGGTTCGACTCTATCCTTGGTTAGGTTCTATTTCTTGACAATGACCGTTTTATAATAAAAAAGGAGGTATAGCTTGGGCGACATCAAGATTTTGGCGCCGATATTGGGCAATACGGCTAGACTTATTTAATTCAAGTGATTTGGATAATTAACCCTTATTTCCAACATTTACATTTTTTGTTGTTTTTATTTCTTTTCTGAGTGTAAGTTTTGTGTATGCCCATCACGTGAAGTTGAGGCAGACCCTTGACTCCATTTGACCTAGAGATCTAGAGAACATTGAGAAGAATGGTGCAAGATAACGCCAATAACGCAGCTAATACAGCTCTGAACAGGAACGAGAATGAAAATGCTGATAATAAAAACCCACCTTCCCTTGAGGACATTTCTTCATGGCCACAGGATTTCAATGCCAATATTTATCAGTGGAATCAATATAGGCTGAATCTCATGGCAATGGAGGCGACTGGAACTATTGTGTTGCCACCACTACTGGCTGACATCAAAGTTCATGGTTTCAAGTGGATTACTTCAGATGCTATAGAACCATGGGTTTTCTGCGGGCCTATTATCGAAGGATCCTCATAACCATTTACACAATGTAGCATTTGTCTGTAAGAGTGTGATGGAAACATAGAACCTGTCTATGGATGTTGTGGAACTTCGTGTCTTCCCATTATCTCTGACAAGCAATGCAACACTATGATTATTTGAGCTCCTACAGAGTTTTATCACCAGTTGGGCTGAATTGCAGAAGGCCTTTTGGAAAGGTACTTCCCGTGATTGAAAAAGCTCAAGTTGAAAGATCAGATCAACAACTTTGAGCAACTTCCTGGTGAATTGATCAGTACTACATGGGAACTGTTCACTAAATTCTTGAGGAGTGTCTTGGACCACAAGATTGTTCATGATGCCTTGGTGGAGATCCTCTACCATGCCCTTGATGAAAATAGTTAATCCTGTGCTGATACCAGTATAGGGCATGTTCTTAGATCAGCCATTCACAAGGATTGTAGAAAGGATGGAGAGAGTAGTCAAGACCAATCGTGTATAGGGGCAAAGAGACAGAGCATCTACCAAAAGTTTATGCATTGTCAGTATTGGTTCGGAGTAAGCTAAGATAAATGAAAAGATTATGCAAGAGCTTGCCCGAATCCACATAGGCATGGGGGTGATGATGAAGCAGAATCAAGAGCGAGTTAATGCAGTTGTTCATCAGCCTCCTCATGCACCCATGTATGATGATCGCTACTATGAGGAGGATGCTTGTTCTATTGTTGATTAGATTCTAAACCAACGCCCAAGGGTCCAATCAGGACTATTGGTGCCAAGGTCATGGAAACCAAGGTCGAGACTTCAATCGGGATGGAGCTTTCAGAGAAAACCGCAGAGGATACTATGACCAGATCGACGCCAAGATAGAGAAGCAGATTAGGGCCACAGGGATGGTTAAAAAAATGGTCCTTATGTGCTACCACATAACCGCGACACAAGTACGAGTAGCTCAAGAGTTGAAGAGATGTTTGATCGTATGTTGAAGAAAGATGAGACACAAAATGAGACTTTGAGGGAGATGAAATCTCAGAATACAGTATAAATCAGAAAATCAAGTCTTATTCTGTTGCTATTAAATAGCTTGAACAACAGTTCAATCAAGTGTCAACTCAACTCAATTAGCTTCAGAGCAGTACACTGCCGAGAAACATCATTCAGAATCCTAAGAATGAAGGGCAGTGCATGGCAGTTACTACTCGTGATGGCAAGAGCACCATTCATCCTCCCATGCCAGTTGATGAGGATGATATTCAATAGGAGACAATTGCGGTCAAGGATATGGATATCAGAGATGATCATGGCCGGTATAGGGTGAGTGAAGCTGCTGATACACCATAGAAATTGAAGCCCATTCCTAGGCCTCCTCCTCCCTTCCCTCAAAGAATTAAAAAGAGGGAGGAGGAAGGCAAGTTCAAGCACGCTCCCTCCATGCTAAAATAACTCTCCATCAACATGTCTCTCATTGTGGGGGGGAGGGGGGGAAGATGCCAGGGTATGCAAAGTACATGAAGGACCTGGGTATGAAAAAGCGCACTATAAGTCAGGAGCATTCCCAAGAGCTTCAACATTATAATGCAATTGCTACGAGGTCCTTGGTCCAAAAGTGAGAGGATCACAACGCATTTACCATACCCTACACCATTGGAGGTGTGGAGTTCGCAACCTCATTTTCTGATCTTCTGTGTGAGCATTAATCTAATGCCCCTTGCGGTATTTAAGAAGCTAGGATTGGGACTCCCTACTCCGACGAGCATGCGGTTGTTGATGGCTGATCGCACAATGAATAAGCCTATGGGGATATTATATGATGTGCTCTTAAAAGTTGAGAAGTTCATATTCCCCGCAGACTTTGTGATCCTAGATTGCAAAGTTAACTTCGATGTCCCAATTATCTTAGGAAGACCATTCCTAGCCTCTCATCGAGCAATGGTGCATATGGAAGTTGATCAACTCGGGTTTATATTGAATGATGAAGAAGTTTTCTCCAATATCTGTCAATCTATGAAGAGGCCAGATGATTTGAAGAATGAAGTTTGGGAACTTGGTGAAGTCTGAGTAACCAAGTTATTCAAGTCGTGCTGCGACAGTAAATCAGACGCTACTTGGGAAGCAACCCAAGGTTTTTGATGTAATAGTCATAATTATAGCTTTATTTTTAGTTTTCGGACTTGTAGGTAGTTATTTTCTTGTATTTTAGTTGTAATTTTTGACAATGGGCTTGTTACGTATAGGGTAACAGCGTGTTCTACGAAGAATGTGCAGGTACATGGCTAAGTCAGCCATTATTGGCCGAAGAGGGCATCAGAAAGTGCCTCTGCGACTGGTTCTACAAGTCTTAAAACACTCTACAACTCGTACACCATCTCGTAGACATTTCCAATGAGCAAAACATTGTGCACTCCAGTCAACGAGCCAATTTTACGATCCGTAGATAAAACTAGGGGTCGTGAATGGGACTCATGGACCCTAGGTAAGTCTTCTGAATTTTTGACTAAGTGTTGGAGTTTCTACGACCAACTCTACAAGTCGTACTTCATTTTACAACTCGTAGATTGGTCCGTAAAACCCAATCCTTAAAATTAGGGGTTGGATGTCTACGAAATAGATAGTTACCTTTTCCTGTTTCCATTTCTTGGCTACAGTTCAAAAATTATTAGAATGTCGCATTAGATAGCATGACAAATAGAGTGACATTTGAAATGCATCAGACGATAGTTTTCAATTTTGCCTCAGTAAAACACAACCGCTGTGCCTAAAAGTTTGAACATATAATATTCAAAACATAGAACAAAATATATATGAGCAGTACTCTTACTGATTGACATCCAACATATTATGCTGCCAAAAATGGGAAATGAGTTACCCATTTGTGGCTATGCTGCCATTTCTACCAATATTACACACAGTAAGTTAGGGCTTGACTGTCAGTGCATTAACCCTCCTAACAGATATAACTCCATATCTGTTGGCACTAAAAATATCTTCCAAGGATGCATGTGCCCCTCTACCCTTCCGCCCTTTCCCCCCAAAAAGAGCCTTAGAAGCTTCCTTCAATGGTGGTGGTCATTGCTACTAAGCTATCAACTGGTCTGTTCTGTTCTTTGTAGATATGGATCACCTTTGGAATAGTCGGACTTCAGAGGAAGCACCTGCAATCATCCAAATTGAATAGTTGTGCATGTTAATGTTATAAAGTAACTTTACTTCCTAAGCATCAACATTAACTACCAAAGGCTGTAAATTATGCTAAAAAGCTATTAGTCAATTCATGTAAGAGAGCAAGTAATTCAGCTTCGAAAATATTTGTAATTGAAGTAGACGATGTAAATGCTAAATCCATCGTCTACTACACCCAAGGGCATGACCTAGTTGTCAATGAAGTCGGTGAGGATCATGAGGTCTCGGGTTCAAATTCTTGTAGAGACAAAAACTCTAGGTGATTTCTTCCCATCTATCTTAACTTCTAGGGTTGGTGGATAGAGTTACCTGATACATATTACTAGTGGAACTGTGGAAGCTGGCAGCTAACCCATGAAATTAGTCTAGGTTTGCACAAACAAGCCTGGAAATCATGGTTATGAAAGAGACATGACTGAACTGTGAAAATTCCATAATACCTTGCAAGAATTTGATCTCACTTGGTGATCCATAACCATTGAACCTAGTTCTTTGTGAAGTATCTAATTTTGGAAGATCAACTAGAATGAATGAAGACACTGTCAAAAATTCAACTTACATACAGTTTACCACTCTATTAAGGAACAACATAAGAACAAATTATAACCTTTTTGTAAGAAATAACACAGATGACAAACATTTTCACTGTCATGAAACCAAGTATAGTTCTCAGTTTTATGACCATAATTCATAGCATCCAAATATTTCCTCAATTGCTTTTTCCTTCAAACCAAGTTTGCAGATTCGAGTTATTGCTAAAATAAAAGAACTCTCTGCCTTTGACAGGCCAAATAACTAGAGTGGTGAAAAAAAATATCAAGCTATTAGCAACACAGAAAACCACTAAAGTAAGATACTAAAACAGACGTAGACACTTATTCCATGATTCCTTTTCCTTATTAATGGTATTTTAGAGAGCATTAGTAATGAAGATCCTACATCAAACAATAATCTTGACAAGGGCTATGCCTAGAATCAATTTCATTTACTGATTTTCATGACCCTCACACTAAAGGTATGTCTCATTCCCTCAAGATGCTGCTGGAAAATAGAATCAATTTCTAACATTATTTAGTCTTAGAGTTTTGAAGACGCCAAACTTTACAGCCTAATAAATGTTCTCAAAAAGAAGATCTCAAGTAAACCTTGAAACATGCAATGTAACAACAACAACAGGGTATTCCCACAAGTAGTGTCTGGAAAGTAGAGTGTCTATGAACCTTATGTTAGGTTGTAGAGATTGATATTATATTCAGGTACTGTAGCAGCACTGTAGCAGTACCGTTGCAGCAACGGATAGAAACTGTCGTACTATAGCAACGGCTGCGGGTACTGTAGCAATGTCTACGAGGGTATTGTAGCAACGACTATGGGGTACTGTAGCAACGACACTTTCACTGTAGCAACGTTCCTCAAAAAACCTTGTATAAATAGGCTAGTCATTTGCTATGGTAAGATATCCAAAAAAAATCCACAATTGTAAAGCATTCCCCAAATATTCTCCTTGTATAAATGTATTCTATGTAATTGTCCGGATATATCATTAATATATATATATATATATATATATATATATATATCTTATCGCCATGGAGTTTACCCATTGGGCGTTACCACGAAAATTCTTCTTCTTCTTCTTCTTCTTCTTAGATCTTCAGATCGTATTTCCTTACAACTGGCACCCTCCATGGGGCAGGAATCACTACGATCTGTGCAGATGGAGAGTTCAAAGATCGGAATCAAAAAATTTGATAGATCCGATTTTGGTTTCTAGAAGATGCAGATCGAAGATTATCTGTATCAAAAAAATCATCACAAACCCTTGTCTGGGGTGAAGCTGGAATCCATGAAAGAAGAAGATTCGAAGCTCAAGGATTGTCAGGTGCTGGGTTTGATTCGGTTGACTTTGTCCAGAAACGTGGCTTTCAACATCGTCAAGCAAAAGTCAACGGTGAATCTATTGAAGGAACTGGCGAATATGTATGAAAAACCCTCTGCGATGAACAAGGTATACTTGATGCGTAGATTGTTTAATTTACAGATGTCGGAGGGTGGACCTGTTGCAGATCATATAAATGATTTTAATATGATTGTTAGTCAACTAAGTTCTATGGAGATTAATTTCGATGATAAAGTTAAAGCGTTGATTTTGATGTCATCTTTACTTGAATCTTGAGATAGTGTTGTTGCAATTAGCAGTTCTCGTGGATCTGAGAAACTTAAATTTGATGAAATCGAGATATAATTCTCAGCGAAAGTATTCACAAGCGAGAATTTGGAAATTCATCGGGTAGTGCTCCCAGTGTTGATCAAAGGGGGAGAAGCAAATCGAAGGAACAAAACACACATGGCAGCTCAAAGTCAAAGGCGCATAGAAAATCTCCACATAAATCAAAGGTGGTGTGTTGGAATTGTGGAGAGAAGGGTCACGTCAAAAATGAATGCAAGAAACCCAAGAAAAAGTAGAATCATAAATCTGGAGATGATAACGATTCTGTAAATTCAGCAGAAGACATTGGGGATGCATTAATCCTTAGTGTGGACAGTCTACTCAAGTCCTGGATCTTGGATTTGGGTGCATCCTTTCATTCGTCTCCAAGCAAGGAATTGTTTAGAAATTTCAAGTCTGGAAGTTTCGGGAAAGTGTATCTTGCTGTCAATAATCCTTTGGAGGTTGAAGGAAGAGGGGATGTTTGTATACATACTCCAGTCGATAATCAGTGTACGTTGCAGGATGTTAGATGTGTTCCTGGACTAAAGAAAAATCTGATCTCCGTTGGTCAGTTGGATAGTACAGGTTATGAAGTGTATCTTGGAAAGGGCTTATGGAAGGTTGTAAAAGGTGTTATGGTTGTAGCAGGTGGCATAAAATTTGGAACTTTATACACTACTGCAGCATGTATAAATGCAGTTGCTGTTGCTGAAGGTACTTCCGGTTCAAGTCTGTGGCATAATAGACTTGGACAAATGAGCACCAAAATAATGAAGATGCTGGTTGCAAAGGGAGTTTTAAATGGTCTGAAAGCTATTGATATGGGACTTTGTGAGAGCTGTGTCATAGGTAAACAGAAACGAGTTAGCTTCACAAAGGTTGCAAGAGAACTGAGGAAAGCGCTATTGGAAATGGTTCATACAGATGTTTGGGGACCATCTCCAGTCTTGTCACTAGGTGGATCTAGATTCTATGTTACCTTTATTGATGATTTCAGCAGAAAGGTATGGGTTTACTTTCTTAAGCACAAATCAGATGTGTTTGCCACCTTTAAGAAGTGGAAGGCTGAAGTTGAAAATCAAATGTCTGAGATTTGATAATGGTGGCGAGTATGACAAGTCAGAATTTAAGGCACTCTATGCAGCTGAGGGAATCAGAATGTTGAGAGCAATTCCTGGGAAGGCGAGGCAGAATGGAGTTGCTGAGAGGATGAACAGAACATTGAATGAGCGTGCACGGAGCATGAGGATACATTCTGGAATGCCAAAGAGGTTTGGGCAGATGTTGTGAACACGGCTGCGTATTTGATCAACAGAGGACCATCAGTTCCTCTGGGGTTTAAGATTCCAAAAGAAGTATGGATGGGAAAAGAACTCAGGTATTTTCACTTGAGGACTTTTAGATGCACGGCTTACGCTCATGTTGATTTGGAGAAGAGAGACAAGCTTGATGCTAAGGTTGTGAAGTGCTACTTCATAGGCTACGATTCTGATATGTTTGGTTACATATTTTAGGATGATAAAAATAGAAAAATCCTAAGGCATTGTGACGTGACATTTGATGAGAACGTCTTGTACAAGGATAAGGATACGTCGGGTTCAGAGAATGCAAAGCAAGTGGGAGTTGATGTTGAGTTGCAGAGGAGTTTGCCTAATAATGTTACCACTGAAACTCAAGAAACTCCAGAGACGATTGCTGAAGGACCTGAGGCGGAACCAGTAACACCAGAGTAGACGTTAAGGAGATCATCCAGAACCATCAGGGCACCACATAGGTATTCACCTTCATTACATTATGTATTGCTAACTGATGAAGGAGAACCAGAATCCTTCGATGAGGCCTTACAGGTGAAGGATTCAATCAAGTGGGAGCAAGCCATGGATGATGAGATGAGTTCACTTGAGAAGAACAACATGTGAGTGTTGACTGAGCTGCCTGCAGGGAAAAGAGCTTTGTTGAACAAATGGGTGTTTAGAATCAAAGCTGACTCAGACGGAAAGAGGAGGTTCAAAGCCCGACTGGTGGTTAAGGGATATTCATAACGAAAAGGTATTGATTATGCTGAAATATTTTCTCCTGTTGTGAAGTTAACTACTATCAGAATCCTTTTGATTATTGTTGCATCGGAGAATTTGCATCTTGAGCAAATGGATGTAAAAACAGCGTTTTTAAATGGAGATTTGGATAAAGAAATCTATATGCAACAACCTGAAGGATTTGCAGTTACAGGAAAGGAACACATGGTGTGCAAGCTCAGCAGGAGCTTGTATGGGCTGAAGCAAGCACCTTGACAGTGGTATATGAAATTCCACTCCTTCATATGCAAGCATGGTTTCCACAGGATTGAAAAGGATAAGTGTTGTTACTTCAAGAAATACACTAATTCTTATGTATTTCTACTTTTGTATGTAGATGACATGTTGATTGCAGGACCAAATATGAAGGAGATAAACTCCTTGAAGGCAACCTTATCATCAGAGTTTGAGATAAAAGAGTTAGGTGCAGCGAAGCAGATTCTTGGGATGAGGATTTCTCGAGATAGATCAACCGGCACCTTAAATCTATCCCAAGACCAGTACATTGAGAAGGTGTTGTCTAGATTCCAGATGAATGATGCTAAACCCAAGACTACTCCTTTGGCAAACCATTTAAAATTGTCAAAGGAGCAGTCACCAAAGACAACTGCGGAGCATGAACACATGGCACAAGTTCCATATGCTTCTGCAGTTGGGAGCTTGATGTATGCTATGGTCTGCACTAGACCTGATATAGCACATGCAGTGGGAGTTGTTAGCAGGTTCATGGAAAATCCAGGAGAAGAGCATTGGAAAGCTGTGAAGTGGCTTCTGAGATACTTGAAAGATACATCTAATACTTCACTTTGTTATGGTAATGGCAAGGTAATCCTACAGGGTTTTGTGGATGATGATCTGAGTGGAGATGTGGATTCGAGCAAGAGCACATCTGGGTACATCTACACTATATATGGAACAACAGTAAGATGGATGTCTAAGCTTCAGAAATGTATTGCCCTTTCGTCGACTGAGGCTGAGTTCATAGCAATAGCTGAAGCTGGGAAAGAAATGATATGGCTGGTGGAATATTTGGAAGAATTAGGCAGGAAGCAGCGCGATAAAATTCTTTGTACAGATAGTCAGAGTGCCATATAGTTGGTGAAAAATCAGTATATCATTCGAAGACGAAGCACATCCGAAGACGGTACCATTCCACTCGGAGGTCAGTGGAAGATGATGACATGTGTTTGGAGAAGATAGAAGGTGCAAAGAATCCAGCAGACATATTGACCAAGTGTGTTGGTGTTGAAAAACTGAGGTTGTGCAAAACCTCGATTGATCTTCTGTAGGTTGTACAGAAGAAAGCGTTGCAATGGGGTGAAGATATTGATGATAGAGGAAATTTTTGGAATACATTTATTGTTTTGGATGCCGAGTAGATCATTCTCCAAGTGGGAGAATTGTTAAGTTGTGGAGCCTGATATTATATCCGGATACTGTAGCAGCACTGTACCAGTACCGTTGCAGCACTGTAGCAACGGATAGAAACTGTCGTACTGTAGCAATGGCTACGGGGATACTGTAACAACGACTATGGGGTACTGTAGCAACGACACTTTCACTGTAGCAACGGTCCTCAAAAAACCTTGTATAAATAGGCTAGTCATTTGCTATGGTAAGATATTCAAAAAAAATCCACAATTGTAAAGCATTCCCCAAATATTCTCCTTGTATAAATGTATTCTATGTAATTGTCCGGATATATCATTAATATATATATCCTATCGCCGTGGAGTTTACCCGTTGGGCGTTACCACGAAAATTCTTCTTCTTCTTCTTAGATCTTCAGATCGTATTTCCTAACACCTTACTCCTATCTTTAAGAAGATAGAGAAGTTTTTTCTGAAAGAACCCTAAATATGCAACATATTTTTTCTATACTTTACAAAAGAAAAAGATTTGAACCACACTTGCCACATGCCAGACATGTATAAAGTAAAAACTTACAAATCATTAGTTAGAAAACTTACAAATCATTAGTCACACAATTATCATTCATCTGAGCATCTGCACCCTTTATTGTCACTTAATCCTTGTTGGTATTGTGAACGGGGACAGACAAGGCTCTCAATGTAGATTTCCTTCGAGAAAACAGGCACCAAAGTTAGTAACCTCTTCATATCTAATCGAATCATCCTTTTGATCACACAACTTTTTGATAACCGGTGGTGTATCTTCTTTATTTTGTATCATACAAGTTGCTCCAAAAACAAACAAAGTCTCACCTTTATTTGACATGTAACACGATGGGTAAAGAGAGTACCTCTCAAGATCATTGAAACATTTGATGTGTACATTATTGCCAAGACTCTTTCAACCCATACACCTCTATAACCATCATATTTACGCGATCAAGGAGGACATTAGTACAGTGCACAGAAAGATTATTTCCCAACAATACTAGCTTCAAACAAAAATCTTCTACTCAAATGCAAGGTAGCTCTACCTTTCTCCATTTCTCATCACCCATATCAATAGAAACAATGCTCCAGATCCTCCAACCTGTATACTCGCCTAGACCACAAGAAGTAGTCCAATGAAGCTCCCCATTTCAAAACGTACCCAAAGTCCTATTCCCAAATCTTACTTGCCAAGAACACAATAAGTAGCCCAACTTCTTTTCACCTCAACAGTAAACAAAAGCTGCCATGTAGGTAAATTGCAACTACACATATCATCACAGTACTCATATATGAAATTTGAATTACTCGTCAATATACATATAGAATGAGACAATTTCTTGTACTTCCTAATTATTGGATTCCATAAAAACACGTCGACTGCCAGATTGGCAAGACAAATCAATCCATTAGCGGAACCACTAGTCAAGAAAGATACACTTTCCATGGTATAATTCAGTTCAGCTGTCTCAATAAGGTGAAGAGCTAAAAGAAGAGTCTTTAATATTGTTATTAGATCGATCCAATTTCATCATGAGTACACTTTTTGATAAATTCAGGGTATGGATGAAAAGGAAAGCAGAAACAAACCTGAAGCATTTAGAGTATTTCAGTGATGAAATATGCTGGAACAAGTTTCAAGATTGAATCTGTTGATGGAAATTCAGCACTGATTTCAGATCCCATTTGGGTATTACAAATTTCTAGCCAATAACACTGTTTTCTTTCCTTTTCTTTTGTACTAGTGGCAAATGCCTACCACGGGCCCAATATAAATTTCTTTATTTTTAGTGTCGATTTATAAAATATTAATAGATTTTTTTATATATATTTAAAAAATATTGTTAAATTATAATTAAAGCATCTAAAGAAATATTATGAATTCGTTGAAGCAGACACGTTAATACACAACTCCCTTGAAAAGATTAAATTAAAAATTCCACAAATTATTTTTTGTTGGCTCACCGAAAGCCACAATATAAATTATTTTTTAGTCTCGATTTATGTGACATTGAATTTTTCCTATATATTTTAGAAGATATCGTAAAATTATAATTGAAACAGCTAAAGAAATATTATGAAATCGTTGAAGCAGACATGTCAGTACACAGCTACTCTAAAAATATTAAATTAAAAAATTCACTATTATTTTTTGTTGGCTCATCAGAAGATGCTCAAGCAAGCAATCAATATAAATTATTTTTTAGTCTCAATTTATATGACACCGATAAATTTTTTATCTATATTTCAAAAATTATTGTAGAATTATAATCTAGCCATGTGGGTCCCTCATTGAATGACTCAATTTGACAATTATCTCTTTTGTTTGGATGGGCGTTAGATATTGATTCATAATATTCCAACTTTATATTAACACCCCATACTATTCCAACTCAGATCTACCCAAAGTTAAAGTTCAGAAGAGAATTTCAATTTCTATAGAAGTTGATTTTGCCAACGTCATCTATGTCCCATAGATTCATCCACGGCTCGTAGATGGTCTCATGTAATCGAGCTCCTACAATTCTAAAATCTTTGTCATTTTCTACAAGTCGGGTTTTACAACCCTTGAAAAGTATTATGGATCATAGAAGGTCTCATAAACCCCAAAGTCTCAATATTTTTTCTACGAAAAAGTATGACGGCCTCTAGAAGGGTCTACGACCTGTAGATGGGTCCGTGCTTTCAAAATCATATAAACCCACGAATCTTATTATTTTTTCATGAGCCAGAATCTACAAATCATAGAAAAATCTTCGTAAACTTGAGGTCCAATTCTAGTATTTCCAGTAACTCAATCCAATTTCTATGACCTACAACCTCTAGAGTGTTCTACAACCCGTCGAAATGATCCTGTACTTGCAGTTTTAATAAAGGGCATTTTCGTCTTTTCTCACCTTTCTCAGATCAAAATCATGATGTTTTAGGACTAAATTAGTCCATTATCAATACCCTACATGTCTGTACTCTCATTAAAACTTAGATTATATGAGAGCAAGGATTAGATAGGAGAAAAGATAATGTTCAAGAATTTCAACCAAGTTCTTTGAGTTTCGATTACAACATCGATATTTCAGGTATGTAAGGCTATTAATGGTGTTGAATTGAGTTCTTCTTCACACTCTATATCCAAAACCCATCGTTATAGAGTTCAAATCAAGTTTTTGGCCAAATTCCTTTGAGTTTCGAATGAGTTAATTCTTCCTTTGTTGAGTTTTATGCATATATGCATTGAGGTAGTAATTGTTCTTATGTTTAAAATTGTTGAATTTATTGTTCATGTGTACATTCACATGAACCCTACTTGAGTCGATGTTTATTGCTTTTACTATGCATTATTTTGGAATAAGGATTATGTATTTCTATGCATTGAGTAAAGTATGAGTTATTAGGGAAAATAAGCATCCCAAATGCATATTTTGGTGAGTCTACATGAGTATGATAATCGAGCAGATATTATGTTTTCGAGAAAAGAGTTTTTATGAGATTTGAGTAACTTTAAAAGCATTTTTAAAATAAAAGAGCATGAAGAGTTGAGAAGAGTTTGAACCTTTCTGAGTAAAGTCCAATGAGACCGAATGAAATGATTTTTGAGTATTTTACTCACTTGATATAAATGAGCATAATGAGTTATTGGGAGTAGTTTTGAGAACTGACTCAGGTAGTAGTTTAAAATAACTCAAACTTCATAAACCATATAACTAGCATAGGAGAGGATTGTGTCGTTGGTTTAGGAAACTCTTCTCTTATTCCAAAAGATGACTTTTTTAATATGGATCAGTGACATAGGTCCCTTACCCTAGCAAGGTATTAGACGGTTGTGGTAACCACAGTAGTTCCTTGTATCATCACTAACTCAATAAGTTATAGATATCGATTAGAGAAACTCCCTAGAGAGTAAACATTATTATTTTATTGAGTTGCATTTGTTTACTTATATTTTTTAGAGCATTGTTTTAATCACATACTTGCATGTTTTACTTTATTGAGTTTAGTTGCTCAACATTCATTCCATTGAGCATACGCTAGGTACATTTTCGTTCAACAATTTTACATATCGTCCATTCCATATACTGACGTCATTCGACTTTGCATCCTTTCATGATGCAGATATATGTGCTAGAGATCCTCATCAGGCACATCATTGAAGATTGGCCTTTTTCCATTTTTTGGTGAGACCTCCTTGCATTAAGAGGGATCATTTATTTTATCCAGTTGCTCATTAGTTAGTAGTTCTTTTGAGGTAGTCGTGGGCTTGTCTATAAGTCAATTAGAGACTTCATGGACAAAGTAGAGTGGAGTTAATATGTCTTTCTCAGAATCTATTTTTAAAACTATAATTTCATTGTTGAGTTTGTGAAGTTAAGTTACATTATACTTTGAGTATTTTAAATTTATTATTTAATTACTGATGATAATGTTTGAGTTTCCCTCTTGAGTTATTATTTCTACAAGGTTAGTCTTTCCCGGAGTGAGTTAGCCAGACCAAGGTATTTGCTTGGGACCAACAATGGTGTCAAAGTATCGGTCACGACCAAGGTGTAGGCCTGGGGAATGACAAACTTAGTATTAGAGCACAAATTTCAAGAATCCTGCCGTGTCGCTGTATCTCATAAATTTCTTCTTATGGATACGAAGCATGCAACATCTATAACAATGAGGTTATAGGACATAGGAATTATTTCACTTCATTATTACTCAAAATTTGTGCGATGGAGTTTAACTCTATAAAATTTCCTTATTTGTGATGTGATTGGTTTTATGTGTTGATGATGGTAGATTCACGGTCAAGAACAGTAAAATGGAGTCAGAATGGTGGTTTCCCATAGTTGTTTCGGGCTTCAGAATAGTAGGTTGTTTCGATGTTAGAGTTGCTTAGAAGATTCATCTACAGGATAAAGTCAAAGTAAGTTGAGGGTTTTTAACCTTATGATTGTCCTATGGAATCTCTGTTTGGCACGCTTGATGATTGCATTGTTAGTTAAGTGGAATTCGTGTTGTGGGGTCATCTCCAGGCAGTTGTTTGTGTTTGCTTGTTATCCCTCGGCTTAGAAGATCTTGGACTTGAGTAGATGCGCCTAGTGCAACCTAGTCTTTGGCAAGGTGATTATCATCGAGGAGAGTGGTTAGTCAAGAAGTATCATGTAAGCCTAAGTAAGTGATTTTTGAGGAGCAAGCATGATTTAGGGTCTTTGAGCTACGTTTGCTGTTATTCAACTATTTTATGTATGATTCATCCGAAGTAGGTGTTGTGATGGTTGTTAGCAGAGATTCAGGTTGTGTTGGAATTGTTCAAAATAGATAAGGATAGATATGATGCCTCTAATAGATAAAGAAGATGGATGTTAGAGTAAAGATCAGTATTTCAGATTGGTAAAGTATTTTGGGGTTCATTCTGGGATACAATTCATAATATGGGGGTTCCAACATGGTTTTCATTGGGCTAAGTTCAGTGCAACTAGATCATCAGTGAGGTACTTAACTGTGAGGGCAGTTTGGTTAGTTTAGAAAGTGTTGTCTTAACCTGGGTAATTAAGTTGATTTCGAGGAAGTACTTTCAAGAAGATATGTTATGTTGGTTTCTTTTGTGGGTCTCAGTTCAGTCTGATGGTCTCGGTACGCTTTTGGTTTTCCTGGATGACTCTGGAGATTTTGGCTACATTTGGTTCAAGTTAAGTGATGTATGGTGATAGAGAAAGTTTGGGATGAGTTGTTGTAGTTCTTGAGGTTAGTTTGGGGTTTTCTCCAAAGCCGAAGTTCTATCCTGGTGACGTTCACTTTGATGGGATACTTGTAGGCCTTGTGGGGAATGCGGGTCCATCATCCTCATCCTTTTATGCTTGAGTCTAGGATTATCCATGCCTTTCGTGGACGAATGTCCTTTTTGGTGGAGGATGTTGTAATGACCCAATCGTTCATTTTATCTGCTTCTTATTCTTTTCAATGTTTAGAGCTTTGTTGTAGCGACTCTAGGTCATTTATGACTAACTAGCACAGATAGCTCATTGCCTAGTTTTTCATTTGGTTTTTATACCAATTTTCATGTTTTGGAGCTCCTAGAGTTAGAACAATCGTCTTCAGTCAAAACTCTAGGAAAATGTCCTCAAAAGGGAATTTTGACAGTTCCATCAATTCTGAAAAGGTCCAATTAGGCTAGAAGCAAGGTCAGCTTAAAACCTTTTAGCGTTTTAGCAATTAAAATTTGGCCCAGAGTTGACTTTGGTCAATATTCTCAAAAAATGCACTCGGATGGAAATTCTGACAGCAAGGTTAGCTCCAAAATGTCGAGTTTAGTCAAGGATGACCTTTTGCTTGTCTCTCGAGGCTTCCAGACTCATTCTGATCCCCTCAATGGATTTTGATTAAAAATGGCCTTGATAGTGGGATCCACATTCAGTCATAACAATCTCTTATGAGAATTTTAACTGTGCCATTGAGTTTGTACTGTCAAATTTGGTAGGTTAGCATAGTTCGTTTGTGTGTACTAGGTTCCAGATAGATTCCGAGTACCCCACCAAAGATTTTTAAGTCAAGATATATTAGTTTAAATATGGTGCTAATGACTTTGTACTCTACGTTCGCAAGCCCTAGGGCCACAATCTGGAGGCTTCTCTCTGTGTGCTCCTCGTTCGTGAGAGCTAGGTTGCGATCACAAAGGTTTGTGGTATGACCTTCTACATTCGTGGTCTTAGCTCCATGTTCGTGGATGTCACGACCTGAACCTAGGGCCTAAACATGATACGGCAAATGGAAAATCCGAAGGGACCCCAAATAAGCCTCTTAGCATATCACTACACATCCTTGGTCATGGAAGCAAGTAAACAACAACAAGAGAACATGAAAAAAGGATAAAGGGGCTAAAGGAGTCTTTCATAACTTAAAAATATATAAGAGTCGAGAGAGTCAAGCTCAAAGCATCATTACATAACTTGTCCAACAACACCTCTAGACTTAGAGTTTAGCCGGTGCCAAGACAACTTTCCGGGATCACCCTCATAGTCACAAGCATACATCAAAAGAAATAAAGTCTTTTTATAACATAAGATCAAATACATCATCCCTGGAGTTGAGGACTCACCAAACTTTGCTTTGAAGATATTACTAGCCACATGGAGGAGGAGGATGATAGAGTGGAGCTCCGGTTCCTGCCTGGTAATATCACATAGGCATAGAGTATGCGTTAGTACATTTGAATGTACTAAGTATGTAGGATGCAATGCAACAAGAGATAGACAATATAATCGAAATGCACAATTATGCAATAGATGAGCATATAGCAACATGATATGTATGAATGGTGCTTGAATTAACATGCTTATATATAACATATTAAATGTGTAGTAAGAGACCATCATCATAGAATCCAAGGCCTACCATCCCCTTGGAAAGGCGATTGAGGAATCAACCCTTCTATTGGTTTATGGTTGTCTCACCCTACCATGCATGGTGATTGAGGTATAAACCTTTCAATTTGGTTTATGGTTGTCACACCTTACCATCCATGGTGATTGAGGTATCAACCCCTCAATTTGGTTGATCGAAAACTTGCAACACTAAAGGTACTTTTCACGAAACCAACACATATAAACCTTCCTTTCATCATCATAAAGTCATTCAAATCATAGTTCATGCAATAGATCATCAATAACTCAAGAACCCTAAACCAGATATTTTATTAAACACTTGGCGGGTGTGTAATGCTAGTTCAAAAGCACGCAATTCAAGAGTGAAATCATGTGAGAAAACTTAATGTAAATCATCCCACCAACAGTTGGTAACACCCTCATGCAAGATACATTAAAATCCCTCATCAAATCTCATCATAGAACATAAATTTATAACTCAAAACATGCTTAAACAACCACATTTTTTCATGAAAACCCCAACATAGTTTATAATCAAATTCATAGTAAGAAGTGCTCACGAGGCTCTCTTAAGATCGTGCGAAAGAGTTCTTCTTTACCGAGAAGATTGGCATGACTATTTCTATAAGTAAAAGAAT
>JAABOM020104604.1:0-25569 GCA_011800125.2 Solanum clarkiae
GTATGATTTTGGATACTGGATCAGGCGGCGGGACCGCATTATGTATTTATATGCGTAACATGTTTATTAGGCGGCAGAACCGCAGCGATGGCCTTGTCGGCCCGCTTTTATATTTATGTGTATATGTGTATATGTTTCTGTATATTCTGGGAGGTGCTGCAGGTGCGGTTAGTCAATAAAACATAGGAAACTCTGTCGAAATTTTGGTAGAATTCCAGACTAGATTATAAAGGAATTGGGCTTAGCATGTGCTTACGTGTCCTTATCGGGCACTGGTCACTACCCTAGGGTGGGGTGTGACAATTGAGTAGGAAATGGGTATAACCTAGATTTTAAAATACCCGTAGCGAAAAATATTTTTTGCTAATTTTATGATTTCTAGTGGATGTCTGCGCCCAAGGCACGACACGCCTGGGGCGCGCCACTGTACATTTTGCCTCTACATCTAGTCCGAATTGTGCCTGGGGCGTGGACCAGTGTAACATTTTTCTTGATTTTCTTAATTCGCCCAAGGGCATTGGGGTCATTGCCCTATGCCCCACTTAAACGTAAAATCTCCCATACTTAGCCATTTTTTCAACTCTATAGCTCACAAAACCCTCTCTACAACCTTTCTAAGACCCTATCAATCTCTCATTCAAATCTAAGGATTTCAAGCTCAATTTTGGAACTCAAGGACTCATTTCAAGCTCTAAGTCTACTTCAAGTTCATTTCAAGGAATTCAAGGTTTGAGGTATATGAGTCTTCATCCATGGGTCCTTTCACCCATAGAGCTCAACCTTCTCTTTTTATGAAAATTGCATGTTATTTTTAGTTATATTACCTATGGGTTTCTCTTTTTATGAATTATGAGCATAATTATGTTGGAGTTTTATCAAGTATTGATTGATTATGCATGAATGTCTATTTCAAGCTTACTTCATGAATTGATTTTGCCTATTGAGATTTTGCATGTTTTGAGCTATGAAACTATGAACTATTATAAGCTTTTGTGATGGATTTCAAGGTACCCTACATGAGGGTTTTACTACCATGTTGGTGGGTTGATTTTCCTTGATTTTACTCATCTTGTTTTACTCTTGAATTGCATGATTTTGAACAAGTATCATGAGCCCACCATGTGTTTGATAAAATGACATGACAAGAATTCTCAAGTTATTAATGATCTATTTACATGATTTATAAGTGAACTGACTTTATGATGATTAGGGTTTTTTAAGTATGTATTGAATTCATGAAAAGTATCTATGATTTTACAAGTATCAAGTTGAGGCCTATTTGAAGATTTTTACCTCTTGTGAGCCATTCATGTTAAATCAAGGGATCATGTATGATTGTTATCTACTCTCATGTTCAAGTTAGGCCAATTAGTAGAGGTCAAGTATGTTTATGAGTTCCTCATGTCATGTTATCATGTTTCTTACAAGTTATTCAAGTTATGACTATTCCAAGTATCCGTGGGATTAAACTTAGTACTGATTGAGCCTTAAGACGGGGGCTCGACTCAAGGGGTCCTTATAGAAAGTCTTTAGTCTTTAAACTATGTGCCACAAAGGATTATATAATATCACTTTTATGGTTTCTAGTAGATCCATCTAGTTACACTACACCTTGTTGGAGGGGTAACATGCCTCGATCACTTTATCGGGGGAGGTGACATGCCTTAAATTATTCATGTTATTATGTAAGGTTTACCTTGGCAAGTAGACCACACCTTGTCAAGGGGGTGACATGCCTCGATCATCTTATCAAGGGGGAGACATTCTCGATCACCTTATCAAGGAGCTGTCATGCCTTAGATTCCAAGTAGTAGCTCGCGGTTAAGGTCTCATCCCACATATGTATTATCTATTATGCAAGTTGAATGTTTTACAAGCATGTGTTATTACAAGCACTGATTATATATCTCATGTTGAGATTATATCTATTGCCTATATGTATGCATTTTGAATATGATGACTTATATCTTTGTTGCATTGCATCCTGCATACTTAGTATATTCAAACATACTAACGCATACTCTATGCCTACATGATATCACCATGTAGGAGCCAGAGATCTTTTTGATCATCCTCCTCCATGTGGCTAGTTCGGTTCTCGGAGAAAGCTTTGGTGTGTCATCAATTTCGAAGACAATATCTACTTATTTCATGTTATGTTGAGACTCCTTCTTGTGTTGGAAACTTATTATTATGAGGGTGAGCCCAGGAAGTGTGTTGGCCTCCACTCCATTCTAAAGTAGAGGTGTTGTTGGATACTATATTATGTTTATGCTATGAGCTTGACTTTTTTTATGCTTTTATGAACTTCAAAGACTTCCCTTAGTCCCGCTTCCCTTTTTAATTATATCTTGTTGGTGCTTATTGCTTCTGCAACCAAGGATGTGTGAATGATGTGCTAAGAGACTTTTTTGAGGTTCCTTCGGGTTCCCCATTCGTCGTGTCATATCTAGGCCCTAGGCTTGGGTCGTGACAATTTTTGAAGATTTAGACAATACTATTAATCTTGATGATGAAAAACAAGTTATGATACGACAATCCATATTGATCATTCACAAAAATATGCACTTTATTCTTTCATATATAAATATGTAGTAAACAAATATTTGTATGATAAATTATTTTTAAAATGGATAATGTATAATCGAACATAGTTAGACGTGCGATGCACATGCCGTGAAACTAATTGGTATTAAATACTCATTCACATAATAGTTTTTGAAATTACATTTTTTGCTTGTTATTGTTTTGAGTACATGTTTTTTGAGGTTCAGAAATACACGAATCAGATTAGGTACACTTTCTTCTAAAAATGCTCAACAAAATATAATTCACATATATCTAGGATAAACTGACTCTTTGGCTCACTTCTCTTGTCCTACTCCTTTTCTGTTTATAAATTTTCTAACTTATTTAAGTTTCACAATTTATATATTTGTGTATATAATATCAATTTCATATATCTATGTAGCCAACCAGACAATGTATCTAGTTTATCCAAGATCCGCTTAGTGCTTTGTAAATAAGGCACAAGCCTTGGGCCCCATACTTTGGGGCCTTACATTTTTACCGAGAACAAATTATGTGTTAATATTTTCATGAATAAAACAATTATTTTTGATAAAAAGTATATTTTTAAAACAAAAAAATATGTTATTTTATTTTTCTTTGTCCTGTTTAAATAAAAGAATTAAAAATAATTATTTTAATTGGGAAACCAATGATAAGTGTCTCAATAAAGATATAATTATTATTTTGCAAGATATAGAATAGAAAAGTAAATAAATATTAAGACGATAATATTAAAATAAATGATTGCTATAATATTTTAGGTAGTCCAAAAATTAATGCTTGAGTCATAATGGACATTGTCCTAAGAAACTATTTGATGGTGTGAATATTTTTTCAGAATTAAACAAGTCTCTCTACGTAAATAAAGGATACATGAATCAACAAAATTTAATTAAAATTAGCAAGCGATCAAGAAAAAAAAAGTTAAAGGAAATAAAAAAAAGACAGAGGTGAGATAAGGAAGACAAAAGGTGGAAACATATTCTACTTGATCATTTTATAAAGTAAAAAAGGAGATTTAGTAGAAGAAAAAGGTTAGAACTTGTCAAGTAAAAGGATAAGTGTCATCAATGACTCTAATACTTGCCACCTATTCTTTCAGTTACTATATTCTCCAAGAAACACAAAGGCTTCTTAATCACACCTTATTTGCCTTTCTGGATGATTTAAACTAATTCTTTTGAATTAATTAATAAAAATTAATTACAATATCCCACATATTTCAAAAGTATTTATAGGAAATAGATTCTAATTTGCTGGATTCGCGTAGTCAAAATATAATAGGTTTGGTCTCTTTTGATCTATAAACCTAGATTGATAAAATTTAACTTACAAAAATTACTAGTGAAATATAATATTTCCACGAGCCAATAATTCTTATAGTAAGCCGGAGACTTTGCCAATCATATTTTGCCCTCAGTAATTTTGATGTTCAATGTGGTATTGTGTCAATAGGCCATGCGCGTGCTTGGTTATTCATAAGAGCTCTACATACTAGGCCAAGATCTCATAGGAACAACCTCACTCCACTTCTAGTACAAGTGAATTCATGAAGTGTGTACTTCAATAAATATATCATCCTTAATTAAGAACTATGAATTCATTAAGAGTTAACAACTCATCCCTTATAATTGGTAGCAGTTCAAGCACTCTCAATTAGTGCGCAGTGTTAATATTGACTTATTATCACCCTTATGAACTTATTTTGTGGATCTACAACAACATAAATTGGGTTACCATCTCTATTGACAATAACATTGGCCTTAAACTTATCTCTATTGAGGTTTGAAGAATTGATTTTCTTCCCATGAGTTTAGTTAATGAATCAACTGAATTCAATTCCGACTTTACATAATTAATAAAAATTATTGCATCTCTCACTAGCTATTGGATGACATCATGCATTAATTTTGAATTCATGTGTTTTCTTTGACAACTCTAACACCTATTCTTTACAACAACAATCGCAGCTTGACAATCACACTGTATAGATACAAGAGGCAATACATCCTTTATCAAAGGGATATTTGCTAAGAAATTTCTTGGCCACTCAACTTCAAAACCAACTAGCTCCAGAGCAACAAACTCTAATTCTATGGTCGATCTAGCAATGGTTATTTGCTTAGTTGATTTTCATCATATTGCACCACCACCTAAGGTAAACATATATCCAATAGTAGATTTTGTCTCATCTAAATTAGAGATCTTATTTGTATCACAATACCTTTCAAGTGTAGAAGAAATTTCACTATAGGTGATACCATAACTTATGGTTCCTCTTAAATATTCCATTGGTCTCAAGGAGTATAGACCAATAATTTTTATTAGGATTATGAGTATATGTGCTCAATCTACACATAACAGAGGTTATATCAGGCCTAGTGAAATTTATCAAATACTTAAAGCTCCTAATAATCTGTAACACCTCTCACGTGACACAAAATGTCCTTATGGTGTATTTATTAAATATCATAATTTTGGTATATTTTTTGGTAAATCTTTGTTCATATTCACTTTCAAGAAGAAAATTTGTATAGGAAAAGGATCTCCCTTAATTTTCGATCAACCGTAGGCAAAAATAATTTTTGTTTGATTTTACCTTAACAAGAAAAGTATACGACCCCTTTGCATCACAGAGAGATTTCTAGATGATATAAAAGAGACCTAGACTCATTTCTATGCCAAAACAGAGAAAAAATTAAACTTCATGTAAAAATAAACTACGACGAAACAAGTCCACATTGCGGTCCCGTTCATCCATGAACAAAATTTATTGAAATTTTTCAGATTTGAGTAAGGAAAATCTGGACATATCCCAACACCTTTATATATGAGAACCTTCAAATATTCAATCACTTTTAGCCCTAAATCTCCCTTAAACTCTAAAAAAAAATCCTCTCAAAACCTCCCCCAAAACCCCTAATTCAAGTTCATCCAATTCTAAGGGTTTCAATTTCCTCCATTGAAGGTTAAGTCTCAAGGTGATTCCCTAAGTCTTTTCAAGTCTTCTTATCAATTTCAATGCTTCAAGGTATGTGGGTTTATCATCCATGGTTTCTTTCACCCATGGAGTGATATGCTCAAATTTACACTATAAAAGGAATAGTAAAGCGGTCGTTGATCAAATATAGAACGCAACAAAAATTGAGGTTGATTCCACAGGGAATGCGTGAGAATGAATCTTTTAGCACCCTTTTCAGATGTAATATCTATTCCAAAAATAAAAATACATAAACTAAATAGGGGGGGGGGTAGTTTGTTTTTTGCAAACTAAATTATTAAAGTAACAAAAGAGTACAAAGAATACTAGATTTCAAATGATTAATGCAAAGCTAGAATTCTGTTCGCCATGACGTCTAATACTATAGCCTAATCTATGTGATAAAGCCGTTCATGATTATGTATATAAGATCAAACAAGTTATGTAACACCTAATTCACATTTCGGTGCTTCTTAAATGCATTTCATTCATCACCTTCCAGTCTCAGAACGTATACCTTTTAACCCTTGTTATAGACCCCAGAATACTCTCACCTTCCTGTCTCAAGTACTTAGACTAGGTTAGAAATTCCAAATTTCTGTTGTAGAATTCTTTTCCTAATCACGACACTCCTTTTAGGAATATAACTAATACAGGCTTACCCTAATGCGTCGATTCATTAAGAAAGAAGTTAAAAGTGAAGAATACTATGATATATATATGATAATCAATCCCGAGATTCATCCCAAATTCGTCTATCTTATTAATTTGTCATGGTTCCCACAACTCTACTTGTAGATTTAGTGTAGCATATTCAAGAAATATAGCCCACAACAATATAAAAATTCATGGCAAAGAACTTACCACTGAAGAATTAATAAATCCACGGATTATAATCGTAATAAAGATAATTGAAATCCAAGAGTTCAATAAAAATAGATGCGAAATAGTGTTTTTCTCATGATCTCTATCTCAAAAAGTGCAAGACTCCATGAAAATGGAATAAAAATAATATATATACAAGAAAAACCTAATCTAACTTAAAATAGGAAAAATAACATCGACGTGGATACAGACCACTACACGGCCCATGAGATATTAGATGGACCGTGAACTGGTCCGTGAGTCAACATTTATCTTCAATTTATCTTCACTCTGCATCACAACCTCACGTGTAGGGACACGACTCGTGTGTCACAGCCTCACGTGTAGAGAAACGGTGAGTTCACGGTCCGTGAAATAGCCCGTGACCCTTGCCTTCATGTATTTCTATGCTATCCACTTGACTCCTGAGTGTCACTGCTCACGTCATGGTGTATGGTTGGTTACACGACCCATGAGGGGCCACATCTGAAACGACCCCAAAAATTACTCGAAAATGTGCCTCAGAAGTGCTTGGAATAATAATTTCCGTATAACTCAAAATTCATACATGATATCAAAAATTCAACTTCATATTCGTGATCAAGGGGAAATATTGAGTGAGAAATAGGTCTAACCCCGAGTTTAGAGAAACCAAATCGCAATTTCAATTTTCCAAAAATCCCTTATCCTGAATCAATCTGCGTCCATGGCGCGATGCGGCCAGGGCGCGGACCAGTGTAAAAATTGCCTCTGCAATATGTCTACATTGCGGACCAGATGCAGACCTCGGTGAGATTGCATGTGTAGCCCTTGTCTATCATATCGGATCATGGTGCTCAATTCACTTCACATTTTTGGAGGACCTTCCAAAGAGGTCTTGGAACTAAGGTAAAGCTTAGTATGACCTTTCACCCTCAAACGGATGGCCAAACCAAAAGAACTACCCAAACTCTTGAGGATATGCTTAGATCTTGTATTTTGGAGTTTAAGGGTAGTTGCAATGACCATCTTCCATTGATTGAGTTTTCTTACAACAATAGCTATCATTCTAGAATTGGTATGGCTCCTTTTGAGACCCTTATGGTATTCATTGTAGATCACCGATTAGATGGTTTGAAGTGGGAGAAATGGTTTTGGTGGGTTTGGATCTAGTTATGGATTCTATGGACAAGGTGAGATTGATTAGGAAAAGGTTGTAAATAGGCCAAAGTCTTCAAAATCCTATGTTGATGTGAGGAGAAAAGAGACTGAGTTTATAATTGGTGATTGGGTTTATTTGAATGTTTCACTCATGAAAGTTGTGGTTCATTTTGATAAAAAAGGGAAATTGAGTCTGAGATTTATGGGTCCTTATAGGGTGATGAGGAGGATTGGTAAGGTGGCCTATGGATTTGGTTCATCTAGTGTTTCATGTATCCATATTGAGGAAATATGTCAATGATTTGAATGCCATTGTTCCATTGGATGTTGTGGGGGTAGTTGAAGACAAGTTGACATATGAAGAGGTTCTAGTAGAGATCTTAGATAGACATGTGAAGAGATTGAGAAACAAGGATGTGACTTCCGTTAAGGTCCTTTGGAGGAATTAACAAGTCGAAAAGTGCTACATTGGGAGGCCGAAGCGGACATGTAAAAATGATATCCCTATCTCTTCCATTCTACTCAAGCTTAAGGTACTAAATCTAAGTCCTTTATGTGATTTCAAGTCTTATACTTCATCCCCTATGTAAATTGCATTCATTCATATTTGTATTGAGAAGTTCATGGTGATTTTAACACTTATGTTGAGATTTTGAAAAATGGTTTTTAAGCGCATTGTTGCATTCTTGTTGGCACTGATTTATTTATGATTACTCTTCTCATATACGTTTCTTTGTCATTTGAGGGAGAATGTTCCCAAGGAGGAGATCGAAACGACCCCAAAAAGTGCCCAAAAATGTAACTTGAAAGTGCTCGAAATCATAATTTTCATATATCTCAAAATTCATGCGTGATATCAAAAATCTGACTTTATATTCGTGATCGGGGAAAAAATTAAGTGGGGTATGATTTAACCCTGATTTTAGAGCAATCAAATCTCAATTTCAATTTTCTAAAAATCCCTTATCTTGAATTGATCCGCGATGAAATAGTGTAAAAATTGCCTCCGTGATAGGTCCGCGTTGTGGACCAAATGCGGACCTGTGTATTTTGTTGCCAGTGATTTAATCTCAGTCCAAGGCTTTTGGGTCTTGGGCCTAAGTCCTCCCATGAGTGAAAATACCTATACTTAGCCACATTTTACCTTCATATCATACAAGACATTCTCCAATACTCTCTCAAACATTAGAAAGATATTTCACCCAAATTTCAAGTCGCAAAACTCATCCGGATCTTAAGAATTTCATTCAAGCTTTAACTCTCCATTTTCAATCATCATCAAGGATTCTCCAAAGTCAAGGTATGTGGATTTTAACCATTGGGTCCTTTCACCCATGGTTTCCAAGCTTTATTTTTACCTAAATCACATATTTCTAAGTTTATTTACTTACGGGTCTTACTTAATATGAATTTGACTATGAACTATGTTGGGGTTTTGTAAATGTATGACTATTTAAGCATGTTTTGAGCTATAAATCTTAGATCTATCTAGAGATTTGATGAAGGGATTGATGTATGTTTCATGAGGGTATTACCAAGTGTTGGTGGACGGTTTTATATTAAGTTTTCTTGCATGATTTCACTCTTAAATTGCATGGTTTTGAACTAGCATTGCACACCCACCACCAACAACAACAACATTACCGCAATGCCTCAAAAGCTCACGCCCATTGCGAGGTAAGGGGGTCGGATGTATGCAGCATGACCCCTATGTTTAAAAGCATAACGCGACTGTTTTCGGATAACCCATGATGTGCGTCGAAAGTTGCATTGACTAACTACTACTTCACAATAGAAAGAAGCGCAGACAGTTTAAAGAGCCATTTTGCTTTATTCCATCATACCTTAAAGTCAAAAAATAGTGAATCTTTTGCACACCCACCAAGTATTTGATAAAAAGTACGATTAATGTATCTTGAGTTGTTGAAGGCCTAATGTTTGATATATGAGTGAAATGACTTTATGATGATGAAAGGATGTTATGTATGTATTGATTCCATGAGAAGTATCTATTGTGTTGTGATTTGACCATAGCCAATTAAAGGGTATGCCTCAATCATCTTGGATGAGGGTGATAAGCCATCAATCAATTAAGGGGTTGGTACCTCAATCACCTTGGATGGGGGTGATAAGCCATCAACTAATTGAGGGGTTGGTACCTCAATCATCTCGGATAGAGGTGGTAAGCGATCAACCAATTAAGGGGTTGATACCTCAATCACCTTGGATGGGTGTGGTAAGCCGTCAACCAATTGAAGGGTTGGTACCTCAATCACTTTCGGTGGAGGGTGGTCATATCCGTCAACCAATTGAGGGTTGGTACCTCGATCACTTCTAAGGGGCGGTCTACCTTAGATTCTAAGTATTAAGTTTCTTGGGCTATGGTGATAGTCTATTCCTACTTATGTAATATGATTTATGTATAAGCATGTTTACTCCAAGTATTATTCATGCATGACATATTATTATATGTTCATCTATTGTCTAATCACGCATTTTGACTATGATGCCTCTCTATTGTCGCATTGCATCTTACATATTTAGTACATTCAAAACGTACTAATATATATTCTATACCTACATGATGTTACCATGCAGGAACCGGAGCCCAACTTGATCATCCTCCTCCTCCATGTGGCTAGTGCGATATCTGTCAAACTAAGTTGGTGAGTCCTCAACTTCGAGGACATACTTCTCTTGATCTATGCTATGCGTAGACTCTCTTTTCTTTATCGTATTCTTTGACTATGAGGGTGAGTCAAGCTACTTGTCTTGGCCCCCGCTAATTTCTATGTTTATACATTGTCACGGTCCAAGCCTAGGGCCTAGACATGATATAGTGCAAGGGGAACCCAAAGGGACCCCGAGAAAGCCTCGTAGCACATCATTAAACATCCTTGGTCGTGGAAGCAATAAAATAGCATCAAAGAGTAGAGATAGGGACAACTGGGGCTAAGGTACATCTTTCATATCGTAAACAATAAGAGAGTCAATAATCATAACATTACACATGACATGTCCAACAACACCTCTAATATATGGATAAGAGCGGGGGCCAAGACAAGCAACCGGGATCACCCTCATAGTTGAAACGACCCCAAAAAGTACCTAAAATGTGTCTCGAAAGTTTTCAAAATTTTGTTTTAGATATATCTAAAAGTCCATTGGTTATTTAAAAAATTTGACTTCATATTCTTGTTCAGGGGGTCCGAATTAGGGTCATAAGGGTCTAACCTCGAATTTAAAGCAAAGGAATTGAATTATGAAATTTCACTTGGTAGTGGTAAGGTCTGCATACTTTCTACCCTCCCCAGACCCCACTTGTTAGATTATACTAGGTATGTTGTTGTTGTTTTTGTTATTGTTGTCACTTGGTGCAATTTCAAAAGAGCTCCGTGTTCTCTCCATGATGCGGAGATGTGCATTTTTTGTACAATTTTTCCTAGTCCATCAAGATTTTTCTAAGTGTTGGGCCTAAGTTTTTCCAAATGTATTTTTACCTATAATTATCCAAATTTCACTATCATATCCCAAAAACATTTTCCAACACTCACTAAAACACTTAGCCATATTTCACTCCCAAATTCAAGACCCAAAACCCTCATCTAAAGCTAAGGATTCTCTTCAAGCTTCAAGTCTCCATTTTCAAGCTTCATCAAGGACTTCCCCAAAGCTAAGGTGTGTGGCGTTGAACCATTGGGTCCTTCTACCCATGGTGCCTAAACCCTCTTTTTCTTAACAACACATGATTTAAAGTTGATTTTTCATGTGGGTCTTGTATATTGAGAAATTTTACTGCACAGTGATTTTAGTTCATGAAAGTATGGTTGTTTGAGTATGTTTTGAGCTTCAAATCTTGGATCTAATGTTGGATTTGATGAGAGGTTTTGATGTGAATGTCTTGTGCGTGTTACAAGGTGTTAATTGATGGTTTTACTACAGACTTTCTTGCATGATTTTATATCTAAATTGCATGGTCTTTACCACTCCCAAGTGCTTGATAAAATGCTGGCTACGGTTTCTTATGGAATTGAAGGTCCAAAGCTTGAGATGTGATATGAATGCCTATATGATGATGTAATAAGATTACGTATATGATGAATTCTATATAAAGTGTTGCATTGGATGATACTCAACCGATGTAGGGGTTCGTACTCATCAACCATGTGAGGGGTTTGTACTTCGCCACCTGGGATGATTGGGGTGTGACCATCATCAACCGAGTTGAGGGTTTATACTCATCAACTATGTGAAAGGTTTGTACTTCACCACCTAGGATAATAGGGTGTGACCATTAAGCATGTGAGGGGCTTATACCACACCACCTAGGATGATGGGCTGTGACCATCATCGACCAACCAAGGTTGGAAAGCTAGCATGGTCTATTCTACACATATGATATCCTATAAGAGCATGAGTTTCTTAAGCACGTTTTACTTATGCATTGATCATAAATCTTATCTTGCTATATTATGCCTATTGCCTGTTGATATGCATGTTGATCATGAAGCCTATCTCTTGTTGCATTGCATCCCACATACTTGGTACATTTAAATGCACTAATGCATACTCTTGCCTATATGATATCACCATGTAGGAACCGGGGCCCAAGTTGATCATCCTCCTCCTCCACATGGGTAGACGGTGCTATTCCAAGCTTGTTGGTGAGTCCTCCATTTGGGGACTTTGGTTTATGTTTTCCTCTTATCTATATATTTAGACACTATTTTATGTTCTATTTGACTATGAGGGTGAGCCCAGTTACTTTGTCTTGGCCCCTGCTCTATCTATGTATTTACAGGTGTTTGTTGGATAAGTTATGTATTAATGATATAAGTTATGATTCCATGTCTCTTGATGTTGATCTGTTGCAAAGCTTTCCCTTAGGCCCAATGGCCCATTCTATCGTATAAGTCTTTTATATGCTTATACGACCAAGGATGTGTAAGGACAAGTTAAGAGGCTTGTTTGGCTTCCTTCGGGTTCCCCGTTCTCCGTGTCACGTCTAGGCCCTAGGCTTGGATCGTGCCAATAGTTAACATTTACATAAATGAAAGAGAGTTTAGAACATAGTAAGAGATCATAAGCAACGTCCCCGGAGTAGAGGACTCACCAACAAGCTTGAGTGAATTCGTACTAGCCACGTGGATGCAGATGCTCAAGCAGGACACCGGTTCCTACATGGTAATATCACGTAGGCATGAAGTATACGTTAGTACGTTAAAATGTATTAAGTATGTAGGATGCATTGCAACAAAAGATAGCAATATAATCAAAATGCATAATTATAGCAAGAGATAATATCTTAGTAACATGGCATGCATCAACAATGCTTGATGTAAAACATGCTTGAAAAAGGATGAGGAATATAACATGAGTCATAACCCCTACTAGTAGGTAATGATAGTACATGAAATAATGAATAGCACATGAGGTAGAAGCTAACATAGGTTACAACCCCTACATGTGAGTATGAGATAATACATAGCCTTACATTGCATATGAGGGTGACACATACCAAATAGTTCATAACCCCTTCATATGAGTACATTGCATAACCTCAAATTATACACGAGGGTTAAAGAGTACAACATATTTCATAACCCCTATATATAAAAATGAGTAAGTGAATAGCACATGAGGGTAGAAGGTAGCATAAGTCACAACCCCTACATGTGTGTACCTTGCATAACCTCAAACCATACACGAGGGTAAGGAGCACAACATAGTTCGTAACCCCTTCATGTAGGTATGAGTAAGTAAGTAGCATTGGTTCGTACATGAGGGTAAGGTGTACAACATAGTTAATAACCCCTACATGTAGAAATTGGCCTTGTACTAGAGGGTAAAACATATAACATAGTTCATAACCCCTTCTAGTAGGCTTCATAACTTACAAGAGCATAAACCATAGCATAAGGACTTATTAACTCATTAACGATTCCCAAGAACACAACAACATGAGAGCCTAATAATTCACTTCCAATACCATAGGCTCTTTACATATTTTAAACACATATATATGCATTTATTTCATCATCATATAGTCATTGAAATCATAAGACATGCACTGGACCATCAATTCCTCAAGAACCCTAAACCGGATATTTTATCAAACACTTGTCGTGCGTGTAATGCTAGTATAAAACCATGTAATTCAAGAGTGAAATATGTAAGTAATCCAATGTATAATCATAAATCAATACATCGTAACATCCTCAAGCAACATACATCAAAACCCTCAATCAAATCTCACAATAGATCTTAGATCCGTAGCTCAAAACATACTAAAATGATCACAATTTCACAAACCCCAACATAGTGTGTAGTGAATTTCATAATAAATAAGACTCATAAGTAAATCAACTTTAAATCATGCAATTTTAGGTGAAATGAAGCTTGGGCATCATGGGTGAAAGGAACCCATGAAAGAAACCGACATATGTTAGCTTTAAAGAATAGCTTGATGAAGATTGGAGATGGGGACTTGAAGCTTGTATGAGAATCTTGAGATCCGGATGAGTTTTGTGACTTGCGTTTAGGAGTTAAATATTTGACTAAGTGTTTGAATGAGTATTGGAGAATGTTTAGAATGATATGAGGGTGAAAAATGGCTAAGTACAGGTATTTTCATGTATGGCAATACATAGGCCAATGAATCAAAAGTCTGGGACCGAACTTAGAAAACTGGCACAAAAATGTCAACTGGTGCGTTGCACCAGCAGCGCGCAAACCCCTCTGAAAATTGACACTTTGAAATTTGAAATTGTGAATCATTCACTCTAAAATCAATGTTAGACCCTTTTTCCCAATCAATTTGACCCCCTGAACAAGAATATCAAGTCCAATTTTTGATATCACACACGGATTATGAGACATGGAAATTACAATTCTGGGCACTTCTGAGGCATATTTTCAGGCACTTTCGAGGCATATTTTCGGGCACTTTTTGTGGTTGTTACAATATCTCCCCCATGGGAACATTCATCCCCGAATGACAAAGAAATCTATGTATGAAAAGTAATCATGAACAACTCAGACCCAACAAGAATGCAATGATACATTTAAAACACCATTTTCAAAATGTCAACATAAGTGTCAAAAATCATCATGAACTAGTTAACATAAACATGGATACATGCAAATGACATAGGGGCTGAAACATAAGGCTTGTAATCATAAAAGGTCTTGACATGTCATCATAAGCTTGAATAGAATGAAAGAGATACAAATATTATTTCTCCATGGCCGCTCCTCGAGAGACACTTTCGACTAAACGGACTTTCCAAAGAGCCCTAATGAACACCACATCCTTATTAATAAACTTTAAACACACACACGAGTCACTTAGTATTGAAAGTCACCATCTCACCCTTGGGATAAGATCTCTCCTCTATCATCCCTCACCAAGACCTCCAACTCTATCAAGACAGAAATCAAAACCTTACTTAACTAGACCCCTTCAACCATAGAAGATTACAAACCATCATAGCCACTACACCACCATTCTCAACCTCATCCAACCAAGTCAACCGGTGAACTCCTCCAACCACCTTCTTGCCACCCAAAGGTCTCCACTTTCCATAATTAACAAGAAACCTCACCTCTTCCAAATTCACAACATCACCCTCAAATGACTCACAAGCTCTTCCTCACATCCGAAAGCTATCAACACATCATCGCGAAGGACCATCACAAACGTAACAAGGTAGGGATTAAAGACCCTATTCATGAGGCCTATAGACATGACTGGTGCACAAGTCAAACCAAAAGACACCACCCTAAATTTAAGATATCAGAAAGGACATCAAGGACTCATTTATCACTAGAAACAACTCAATAGAAATAACTTAGGTTCAACACCCCTAACTCTTACAAGATGATAAATGTAATCCTTTAGAGATCAATTGCACCTTAAGATAAGAACTGGACCTACCCCTTAACTACTACTCAAAGATAGGTTACTAGGGAATTGGAATCTAATTCTATAGGCACTACCACTCAAAGACGGGTTATTTTGATTGGAATCTAACTCTACGGACCCTACCATCAATGGAGATACAACATGCATGCAATTAATCCATCCCAAGTATAATCATCAAAATCCACTATATCTAATCCAAAAAAACCATAAGTCAAGACCTAAATGAAAGATGACCACGAAACAATTTCTAGACACCTTTCTAGCATCAATAGACTCACTAATGATAGACGAAAAAAGTCCACATAACCATCCGGAACACACGTGAAGCCCACTACCAACAAAAGGAAACTTCAACATATCAGTAGCCACGTCAGGTGCCTCATCCACCCATTGACTCCTTTGAAGAGCATTGAGACGATTACATCTTAGAGCACCTCCTTGATCAATATAGCCATCTTGGGCCTCTTGATTCACATAAGGGCAATCAATAAGCTTGTGACCTTCTTTTCCACACCCGCAACACGAGCATTTGCCATGATGATGCCTTTCATATTTTGAGCAGTTTGGAAAACTCATTCCACCATCACCTCCTTGGAACCATGGTCTATCCATTCCTTCCATAGAAAGCCTCTTGTTTGGAGCATTAGAAGACCCTTGACATTGAAACTCGATACCATGTTGGAATCGGTCATCCTCAAATCGAGCCCTCTTGGACTCTTTACTCCTCCCCTTGCTAAGTTTATCACCCTTAAGTTGTTCGACATAAATCATGAGGCGGGACAAATCCTTATCATTAATCAACATAGCGGACCGACATTCTTCACTCACCAATTCGGAGACACCTATCACGAACTTGTTCATTCTTGCCCTTGGGTCGACAATCGAGTAAGGAGCATACTTGAAGAGTTGGTTGAACTTGAGGCATACTCCCTCACATTCACTGATCATTGCTTCAAATTCACAAACACCACCATCTTGGCCTCCCTAAGCTTAAGAGGGAAGAATCGATTAAGAAAAGCTGCCTTGAACTCCTCCAATAGAACCTCATTAGTGTTTCCCTTCTCCTCCTTCCATTAAGTAAACCATGTTTGTATTACCCCCTTGAGTTGGTAAGCTACCAACTCCGCCTTATCCTTGATCTAACACACATGATAGCTAATACCTTATAAATCTCATCAATAAACTCTTGTGCACCCTCATTCACCTTTGGCCCTTAGAACTCCAATGGGTTCATCCTCGTGAAGTCTCTCACCCGAGATGCCAGTGTAGGATCATGAGGGGCTTGGGCCCCTTGATTAACTTGATAGGCCATAGCTTGAACTAGCAAGGTGAAAGCATCCTGGAGCTCACCATGAGTCGGTTGTCCCCCGGGAGCAGGGGCTCTTCTTCGTCTTGTGTTAGGCATGATCAACTAGCATGGAAAAGAAAAATTCTTGGAGGGGTGGGGGAAGGACTTACTTCAACTCTATAGCACGATTTAGAACATGAAGAAAGGAAACGTCTCCTAAAATGTCTCATAGCCTTCTACTCATAGTTATGATTCACAACACAACCATGAATAAGACACTAATCAACCCAGTGTGTTGGACTCCGAGAATCTAACAACTTAGTGCTCTGATACCAAGTTTGTCACAACCCAAGCCTAGGGACTAGACAAGACACGGCGCAAGAGGAATCCCAAGGGACCCCAAGCAAGCCTCTTCGTATATCATTAAACATCCTTGGTCGCAGAAGTAATAAAATAGCATCCAATAGTAGAGATAGGTATAATCGGGGCTAAGGGACATCTTTCATATCGTAAACAATAAGAGAGAGTCAATAATCATAACATTATACATGACATGTCTAACAACACCTCCAATACAAGGATAAGAGCAGAGGACAAGACAAGCAACTGGGCTCACCCTCATAGTCAACGTTTACATAAAAGAAAGGTAGTTTAGAACATAGAAAAAGATCATAAGCAATGTTCCCGAAATGGAGGACTTACCAACAAGCTTGAGTGAATTCATACTAGCCACGTGGATGGAGATGCTCAAGCGAGGCACCGGTTCCTACATGGTAATATCATGTAGGCATAGAGTATGTGTTAGTATGTTAGAATGTAGATAGGCAATATAATCAAAATGCATAACCATAGCAAGAGATAGTATCTTAGCAAGATGGCATGCATGAACAATGCTTGACATAAAACATACTTGAAAATAATTATACTTGAATAACTTGTTTAACGTAATAAGGAGACATACTTAGATCATCCAAATACCTTGTACTAGATGGTGAGGAATATAGCATGACTCATAACCCTTACTAGTAGGTAACGGTAGTACATGAAATGATGAATAACACATGAGGGTAGAAGGTAGCATATGTCATAACCCCGACATATGTGTATGAGATAATGCATGGACTTACAATGCATATGAGGGTGAGGATACCACATAGTTCATAACCCCTTCATATGAGTACATCACATAATCTTAAATTGTACATGAGGGTAAGAAGTACAACATCGTTCATCACCCCTACATGTAGAAATGAGTAAGTGAATAGCACATGTGGGTAGAAGGTAGCATAAGTCATAACCCCTATATATGTGCAGCTTGCATAACCTCAAACCATACATAAGGGTAAGGAGCACATCATAGTTCGTAACCCCTTCATGTAGGTATGAGTAAGTGGGTAGCATGATTCGTACATGAGGGTAAGGTGTACAACATAGTTCATAACCTCTACATGTAGAAATTCGTCTTGTACTAGAGGGTAAAGCATATAACAAAGTTCATAACCCCTTCTAGTAGGCTTCACAATTTACATGAGCATAAACCTTAGCATAAGGACCTATTAACTCATCAATGATTCCCAAGAACATAATAACACGAGAGCCCAATAATTCGCTTGCAATACCATAGGTCATTTACATGTTGTAAACACATATATATACATTCCTTTCATAATCATATAGTCATTCAACTCGTAAGACATGCATTGGACCATAAATTCCTTAAGAACCCCAAAATGGACATCTTATCAAATACCTGCTAGGTGTGTAATGCTAGTATAAAACCATGCAATTCAAGAGTGAAAACATGCAAGTAATCCAATGTTAAACCATCAATCAATACTTGGTAACACCTTCAAGCATCATATATCAAAGCCCTTCATCAAATCTCACAATAGATCTTAGGTCCATAGCACAAAACATGCTAAAATAATCACAATTTCATACACCCTAACATAGTGTGCAATGAATTTCATAATAAATAGGACCCATGAGTTAATTAACTTTAAATCATGCAATTTTAGATAAAATGAAGCTTGGGCATCATGGGTGAAAGGAACCCATAAAAGAAATCTACATACCTTAGCTTTGGAGAATAACTTGATGAAGATTGGAGATGGGGACTTAAAGCTTGAAACAAAACCTTAAGATTCTAATGAGTTTTAAGACTTGAATTTATGAGTGAAATATTTGGCCATGCGTTTGACTGAGTATTGGGGAATATTTAGAATGATATGAGGGTGAAAATGGCTAAGTATAGGTATTTTCACGTATGGGAACACTTAGGACCAAGACTCCAAAGTCTTGGACCGAACTTGGAAAACTGGCACAAAAATGTGCATTGGCACATCACGCCAGCAACATGCAAACCCCTATGGAAATTGACACTATGAAATTTGAAATTGTGAATCGTTCGCTCTAAAATCAGGGTTAGACCATTTTTCCAATCAATTTGATCCCCTGAACAAGAATATATAGTCAAATTTTCTTTATCACACACATATTTTGAGATATATGGAAATTCTGATTTCGAGCACTTTCAAGGCATATTTTTGGGCACTTTTTGGGATCGTTATAGAGGTGTTGTTGGACAAGATATGTAATGATGCTATGATCCTCGACTCTCTTTAACTCTATGATGCTTTATGATATGAAAGATGTCCCTTAGCCTCATGTTCCATTTTTACTATCTCTTATTGTTATTTTATTGCTTCTGCGATCAAGGATGTGTAATGATATGTTAAGAGGCTTGCTTGGGGTCCCTTGGGGTTCCCCATTCTTTGTGTCACGTCTAGGCCCTAGGCTTGGGTCATGATAAACTTTGTATCAAAGCGCTAGGTTGTTACTGGTCCATGGCATCCAACACACCGCGTCAATTAAAGTCTTAGTCATGGTTGTATTGTGAACTGTAACTATAAGTAAGATGCTATTAGATGATTTAAGAAATGTTTCCCTTCTTGTTACTCTATGTAATGCAATAAAAGTTAAGTAAGGTTTTCCCCCCTAACGATTATTCTTTGCTATGCTACATTATGTCTAAAACAAGAGGAAGAAGAGCCTGCAGACCCGAGGAACAACCGGCTCATGGTGAGCTTCGGGATACTCTCACTTTGCTAGCTCAAGTTGTGGCTAATCAAGCCAACCAAGGAGCCCAAGCTCCTCATGCTCCTATTTTGGCATCTCGGTGAGGGACTTCATAAGGATGAATCTACTGGAGTTCTATGGGTCTAAGGTGGATGAGGGCCCTCAAGAATTTATTGATGAGGTATACAAAGTGTTGTCTATCATGGGTATGAGGTCAGAGGAAAAGGAGGACTTGGCGGCTTACCAACTCAAGGGGGTGACTCAAATATAGTACACTCAATGAAAGGAGGAGAAGGGGAACAACAATGTGGTTATATGGGAGGAGTTTAAGGAGGCTTTCCTCAACCAGTTCTTTTCTCTTGAGCTTAGAGAGGCCAAAATGATGGAGTTCATAAATTTGAAGTAAGGCATCATGAGTGTGAGGGAGTATTTCCTTAAGTTCAACCAACTCTGAAAATATGCTCCAAACTTGGTTGTCGACCCAAAGTTTAGAATGAACAGGTTCGTGATGGGTGTATCCGACTTAGTGAGTGAGGAATGCTAGTCCGCTATGTTGATCAATGACATGGATTGTCCTTATTGATGACTTATGTTGAACAAATGGAGGGGGAGAAATTGAGGAATATAAGGGGTCATAAGGCCAACAAGGCCTATTTTGATGGTAAGTTCCAAAGTTACAAGGGTGGCCTATTTCACCAAGGCCAAGGGTCTACTCATACTCCTAGTGGGAGGTTTGCCAATGACTACCCAAGGCCCCAAGAGGGTGGTGGTGTAATGCCTAGACTCGTGTGTCGAAAGTATGGTAGGTGTCATGGTGGCCCATGCTTAAGGGATACCGATGTTTGTTTTGGTTGTAGGGAAGTAGGCCAAAAGATGATTGATTGTCCACGAAATCGCAACAAGGGTAAGGATGTTCATCCTTAAGGCCAGGGTGCTAATGCATTTCCTTTGGGTAGAGAGGCCAACTAGGTGGTGCCCCAAGGTACAATTGGTTTTATGCTCTCTATAGGAGGCAAGGGATTTGTGAGGTGCCCGACGTCATCAACAGTATGTTAAAAGTCTTTGATTTTAATGTACATGCATTGATAGACCAGGGTGCTACTCTTTCTTTTGTTACTCCTCTTATTTCTAAAAGGTTTCATGTTAAGCCCAAATTGTTGTATATTCTTATGAGGTGTTTACTATAATTGCTGTATCTATTGTTTCTAGAAAGGTCTAAAGAAATTGTCCCATTTTCATTTTGCATAAAATATTGCCTTGTGATCTTGTTGAGTTGTATATGGTTGATTTTGATGTCATTCTTAGGATGAATTGGTTGCATCCATATTATGCCTCTATTGATTATAGAACCTGTAAGGTCAAATTTCAATTCCCAAACGAACCCGTCCTTGAGTGGGAAAGTCAAGATGTGGTGGTCAAGGCTAGGTTTATCTCTTGCATTAAAGCCCAAAAGTTGATCTCTAAGGGGTGTCTCTATTATCTTGTGAGGGTTAGGGATGTTGAGTCCAAAGTTCTTCCTATAGATTCGGATCTGGTGGTAAGTGAGTTCCTTGATGTCTTTCTAACATGACCTTCCCCGTGTTCCTCCCGAAAGGGAAATAGACTTTGGTATAGACCTCCTTCCCGATACTCAACCCATTTCTATTCCCCCTTACCGTATGGCCCGATGAGTTAATGGAGTTGAAGAAGCAATTGAGGGACTAGTTGGAGAAGTGTTTTATTAGGCCTATCCAATCACCTTCGGGTGCACCGGTGTTTTTTGTGAAGAAGAAGGATGGGTCTCTTAGAGTGGTTATTGACTACCAACAACTTAATAGGGTCACCATAAAAAATAAGTATCCTCTACCAAGGATTGATGATTAGTTTGACCTACTTCAAGTGGCTAGTCACTTCTCTAAGATTGATCTTCGGTCTGGGTATCATCAAATAAAGGTGAGGGAGTGTGACATACCCAAGATGGCCTCCCGAACTAGGTATAAACATTATGAATTTATGGTTATATCTTTTGGGTTGACCAATGCATAGGCTATCTTCATGGGTCTTATGAATAGGCTCTTTACAACGCTACCTTTATTTATTTGTGGTGGTTTTCATTGATGGTATTTTCATCTATTGTCATAGTGAGGAGGAGCATGTGGCTCATTTGAGGGTAGTGCTACAATGACTGAGGGAAGAGAAGTTGTATGCTAAATATGAGAAATGTGAATTTTGGTTCAAGGAGGTTGCCTTTCTAAGTCATGTGGTGTCATGGGATGATATTAAGGTGGATCCTAAGAAGACAAATGTAATTAGAAATTGACCTAGACCATTGACCCCATCAAACATTAGAAGCTTATTGGGCTTAGCAGGTTACTACCAGAGGTTTGTGAATGGGTTCTCTTCTATTGCTTCTCCCATAACTAAGTTGACTCAAACAAAGGCGAAGTTTGTGTGGACCGATAAATGTGAAAAGAGTTTCAAAAACTTGAAGGATAAGATTGTGTCCACTCCTATCTTATCTCTACTGGAAGGGTTAGAAAAGTTTGTTGTGCATTGTGATGCCTCCTTGATTGGTTTGCATTATGTTTTGATACAAAATTGTAAGGTAATAGCCTATGCTTCTAGGAAATCCAAAGTGCATGAAAAGAATTATCCTACTCCTGATCTTAAATTGGTCATCATGGTATTTTTCCCTGAAAATTTGGTGTCATTATTGGTATGGGGTGCATACTGATGTATTAATAGATCATAAGATTCTCCAATATGTGTTCACCCAAAAAGTCAACTTGAGGCAATGGAGCTGGTTAGATCTCCTTATGGATTATGATCTGTATTGTCATTCCGGTAAGGCTAATGTTATGGCAGATGCTTTGAATAGGGTGTCTATAGGTAGCCTAGTATATGTTGATGATGGGGGAAAAGAGATGGCTAGAGAGGTTCATCGGTTGACTAGATTGGGGGTTAGGTTGGAAGAGGTTGGTAATGGTGGTATTGTGGTTGTTGATGGATCAAAATCTTCCTTGGTTGATGAGGTAAAAGCAAAGTAAGATCTTAATTCCTCCTTAGAATTGAAGGCCTTGGTGAGACAGGACAAGGTGGAGGTTTTCTCCCAGAGGGAGATGGTACCCTTAGGTACCAAGGTAGGTTGTGTGTTCCTTGTGTGAATGGATTGAGAGAGAAGATTCTTGATAAGGCTCATAATTCCTCCTATTCTATTCACCCTGCTTCTACCAAGATGTATAGAGATTTGAGGATGTGTTTTGGTGGGGAGGTATGAAGAAAAACATTGCCAAATTTTTATCCGGTTGTCCTAGTTGCCAACAAATCATAGACGAATACCAAAGGCCGGGTGGCCTAACCCAAGACATAGAAATTCCTACTTGGAAGTAGGAATATATTAACATGGATTTTGTGTTTGTCTTGCCTAAGACTAGAAAGGCTTTTGATTCGATTTGGGTTGTGGTTGGTAGAATGACAAAGTCGGCCCATTTCCTACTGGTTAAGACTACTTATGGGGCCGAAGACTATTCTAAATTGTACATTCATGAGTTGGTGAGATTATATGGGTGGCCCTTTTCTATCATATCGGATTGTGATGCTCAATTCACTTCACACTTTTGGATGTCCTTCAAAAAAGGACTTGTCATATCAGATCGTGGTGCTCAATTCACTTCACACTTTTGGAGGTCCTTCCAAAGAGGTCTTGGAACTAAGGTAAAGGTTAGTATAGCCTTTCTCCCTCAAACGGATAGCCAAGCCGAAAGAATAATCCAAGATATTGAGGATATTCTTAGAGCTTGTGTTTTGGAGTTTAAGAGTAGTTGCGATTATCATCTTCCATTGATTGAGTTTGCTTACAACAATAGCTATCATTCTAGCATCGATATGGCTCCTTTTGAGGCCCTCTATGGTAGGCATTATAGATCACCGGTTGGATGGTTTGAAGTGGGAGAAATGGTTTTGTTGGGTTTGGATCTGGTTATAGATTCTATGGAGACGGTGAGGTTGATTAGAAAAAGGTTGCAAATAGGCCAAAGTCTTCAAAAGTCGTATGCCGATGTGAGGAGAAGAGAGCTTGATTTTATAATTGATTATTTGGTCTATTTGAAGGTTTCACTCATGAAAGGTGTGGTTCATTTTGGTAAAAAGGGAAAATTGAGTCCAAGATTTGTGGGTCCTTATAGGGTGATGAGGAGGATTGGTGAAGTGGCACATGAGATGGAGTTGCCTAGTGAAATGGATTTGGTTCATCGAGTGTTTCATGTATCCATTTTGAGGAAATGTCTAGGTGATCTAAATGCCATTGTTCTATTGGATGTTGTGGGGGTAGTTGAAGACAACTTGACATATGAAGAGTAACTAGTAGAGATCTTGGGTAGACATGTGAAGAGATTGAGAAACAAGGGTATGACTTCCGTTAAGGTCCTTTGGAGGAATCAACAAGTCGAAAGAGCTACATGGGAGGCCGAAGCGGACATGTAAAAATGATATCCCTATATCTTTCATTCTACTCAAGCTTAAGTTACTAACTCTAAGTCCCCTATGTGAATTTCAAGACTTATGCTTCAGCCCCTATGTCATTTGCATGCATTCACATTTGTATTGACAAATTCAAGGTGATTTTAACACTTTTGTTGAGATTTTGAAAAATGGTTTTTAAGTGCATTGCTGCATTCTTGTTAGTGCTGATTTCTTCATGTTAACTCTTCTCATATACGTTTCTTTGACATTCGGGGGAGAATGTTTCCAAGGGGGAGATCGAAACGACCCCAAAAAGTGCCTAAAAATGTAACTCGGAAGTGCTTGGAATCATAATTTTGATATACCTCAAAATTCATGTGTGATATTAAAATTTGACTTTATATTTGTGATCAGGGGAAAAATTGAGTGGGATATGATTTTACGCTGATCTTAGTGCAATCGAATCGCAATTTAAATTTTCCAAAAATCCCTTATCTTGAATTGATACGCGACGGACTAGTGTAAAAATTGCCACCGCGATAGGTCCACGTTATGGAACAGACGTGGACCTGTGTATTTTGTTGCCAGTGATTTTACCTCAGTCCAAGGCTTTTGGGTCTTGGGGCTAAGTCCTCCCATGTGTGAAAATACCTATGCTTAGTTATCTTTTACCTTCATATCATACAAGACATTCTCCAATACTCTCTCAAACACTTAGAAAGATATTTAAGCCAAATTTCAAGTCCCAAAACTCATCCGGATCTTAAGAATTTCATTCAAGCTTCAACTCTCCATTTCTAATCATCATCAAGGATTCTCTAAAGTCAAGATATGTGGGTTTAAACCATTAGGTCCTCTCACCCATGGTTCCCAAGCGTTCTTTTTATCTAAATCACATGTTTCTAAGTTGATTTACTTATGGGTCTTACTTAATATGAATTTGACTATGAACTATGTTGGGGTTTTGTAAAAGTATGACTATTTAAGCATGTGTTGAGCTATGAATCTTAGATCTATCTTGAGATTTGATGAAGGGATTTGATGTTTGTTTCATGAAGGTATTACCAAGTGTTGGTGGATAGTTTTACATTAAGTTTTCTTGCATTATTTCACTCTTGAATTGCATGGTTTTGCACTAGCATTGTACACACCAAGTGTCTAATAAAATGACTGATTACTGTATCTTGAGTTGTTGAAGGCCTAATGTTTGGCATATGAGTTAAATAACTTTATGATGATGAAAGGATGTTATGTATGTGTTGATTCCATGAGAAGTATCTATTG